>CAUHTR010007237.1:93942-115990 GCA_959609185.1 Schmidtea polychroa | reverse complement strand
TTAAAATANTAAAAGTAAAAAATATATGTATTTCAAATATTTTGATAGAGTTTGAGGACAATTACTATTAATTAATTTGTTTAAATATTCCTTATTTTGGGTTATTAGTTATTAACGTGATTTGCAGCCTATAAAGAAGTCTGATAAGCGGCCTAAATAAAGAGCGCAATGTTATTTAATATACTTAGTTGGTGGTTTTCAATTATTACAAATATACAAATTTTTTTTATTATAATATTTTAAAAATAAACTTAAAATTGAAAAATCACATTTTTAAGAGAGATCATTTAAAATATTCTATTAAATTGTTAAATTGATTTTGATTTTAATCAGAATTCTGCTAGATAATATTGCATTTATATTTGTTTGAATATTGATAAAGATAATTTTTATATGAAAATATATTTTAATTATGAATTAGAATATGGAATGACTAATAATGAGAATAAATTAAAACTAATAAAAATATTCAAAAAAATAAATATAAAAATATTTTAGATAATAGCATTATCTATTATCTATTATTATCTGTGACAAAATCAATGTTGTTTTAATCAACCATTGTTAAAAGCGGAGATACATAATGGAATACCTTGATATATGAATAGTAGATTATTTTTGTATAATTATCTATTTATGTACAAATTATTATTAACAATAAATTTTAGAAACTTAATAAATAGAATAAATATAATCTTAATTTTAGTAGCACCATTTTGAAAATATATTCAATGACGAAAAATCACAAGCAAATAAAATAAGCATAAATACATAAATACAAAAATATTATTTTTTCTGATGGTTTATATGAAAGTAGTATATATTAAAATATCGAAGTATTATATATGAAAATTTAGTCATTGTATAGTAAGGAGGGAAAATGGTAACAATGGATAATAAAAGATAAATCTAAATATGTTGATGTTATGGCTTTCGTGGGTACAATCGTAGAAGAAAATGATAAAAAAAGGATGTTAGCAACTTTCAAGTTCAACCTAAATAGAAGAATACAAAACTAGTTCAAAATTATCGTTGAAATTAAAATATTTACAGTTTGTAAAAATTAATTGCATTTGTTTAAAATACGAAAATTAAACTTCTCAACAAATAAATATTTATTTAACTTGAAATTTTTTTTTCATCCTCTATAATAGATTATTGTATGTTAGCTTAAATATGAGCATTCTGACACTTAAGGGAATGCATAGAATTTTAAATATAATTTATTATTTAAAAAAATGAATAATAAATAATTTAATAACATAAATACCTTGGTATTAAAATTATTATAAATAATATGAACGTTTGAAATATTTTATTTTTCCAAATTAATAATAATAAAAGTACAAATGGTAAAAAATAAGTAGATTCAAATGTTTGTGTTGTATAATGAAAAATATCTTATTTTTAATCGTTATGAAAATAAATTAAATATTAAAAGAAAACAAAAAAATTGTGAACAAAGAAATGAATACCGAATAAAAAAATTATATGTGATATAATATAAAACAAAGGATAAATAAATTATAAAAAAATTCATATCATAAATTTAATAAATTTAATTATTTTACTTTATTTTTACATGCAATAATAAATATTATTCAATTTTGAAAGGAAAATATTTCTTTTGCAATAAATTAATCAAAAATAATTTTTTAGTGAAAAAAGAATTTATGTAAAATAGTTACAATTTCATTTTTAACAGTTGTAATATATCATAAATTAATGCAAAGACGGTTTGAAAGGTCCCATGGTCCTTTGACATTGGAGTTAATGGGGAAATTATTTATAGATTTCCCTTGTAAATTTAAAAATTAAATTAATTTGATAATATCAATTTGTCAAAAGAGCAATTTATATCAAGATTCGTAAAATCTTAACATTTTTCAAATAAATCTTTTACAATTAGGCCATTGATAATCATTTGAAATAATGTTATGACAAAAATTTGCATAAAAATTCATTTGCTAATGGGCCCTTTTCAATGCCCATTCACCTGTAAGTAAGTGAGAGTCTAAGCATTAAGGACGGTACTTAAGACTTTGAATATGACTTTGGCTTTCCTAATTTATATATTATCAAATCTTTTACAAATTATATTTTTAATGGCTGTTTAATAATAAATCATTTTGAAGGATAATCAACAAATTATTTAATAATATTTATAGTAACTTTATAATATATATATAATATATTATAATTTAATATAATCTAAGTAATATATAAAAATTCGTAATATTTTTTTCATAATACAACATAGTATGACTAATAATATAATATTATGACTAATTCAAGAGTCAATTTATATTAGGTTATAATAAAGTATTAGTAATTATTATTATTATTATTATTATTATTATTATTATTATTATTATTATTATTATTATTATTATTATTATTATTATTATTATTATTATTATTACTATGTAATTACATTAAATTTCTCAGCAAATTTACCATTATTTAAAATTTAAGAACAAACATTTTCTAAATTTGTATTTTTATTAATCTCTAGAAAAATCTAGACAAAAAATATTTCAACTCGAATCCATTAAACTTTGTGAATACTTGTATTATATGTAAATCAAGCTCAGTTAAAATCAGCGGCTTTCAATTAATATCCCGGATATAAACCTTGTTGTTTGAGGTAAAAGGATGTAGAATATAGAACAAAGGAAACATTAAAAAGGTTCAAATGTAATTGCTCATATATATTTCGAAGCAATTCAATCTTATTCAACAACAGCAGCAATAGTTGATTACCATTTTTGTTATAATAATAATAATAATAATAATAATAATAATAATAATAATAATAATAATAATAATAATAATAATAATAATAATAATAATAATAATGATAATAATAATAATAATAATAATAATAATAATGATAATAATAATAATAATAATAATAATAATAATAATAATAATAATAATAATAATAATAATAATAATAATAATAATAATAATAATAATAATAATAATAATAATAATAATAATAATAATAATAAATGTATATAATTGGTCATTAAAACAACTTGTAATCATAATAATATCTCGACATTATAATCAGTGGTTTCAAAAGATAATTTTTTTTTGGAAGGAAAAGTAAATATGGCTGTAATTGGATTTAATGAAACAATTGAATCTCATTCATTGCCATTCGTGACAATATCAGACGGATTCATTACCAATTTGAATAAAATTCATTAAATAAATCTAATTGTATACTTGAGTTTTACGAATAAATTATTTAACATTTTGTTTCAATTTTCAAAGTGATCCAATTTTAATTAAATACAATTTTAATTTTTTGTTTTGATATTCGTTTTAATAAAATTTATCTACTTTTATTTACTCTGTCTATTTATTAAATAAGTATTCAATTAATTTCCACTTTTCCTTAGTTTGATATAATTTTTAAATTTATATTTTAGACTAACATTTTTACATTTACTGATTTCTTTTCAATTGACATTGTTTTTATTAAAAAAGATTACACTGAATCAGTAAGATATCGATGCTTCATTTGATATTCACAAATTCTCGGAGCTGCCTTTTTCAAGTGATTTTTGTTGTTTGAATCAATATTAAAAAAAAGATATTATAAATAGAGTGAAATATTGATTTTATTATAATAATAATAATAATAATAATAATAATAATAATAATAATAATAATAATAATAATAATAATAATAATAATAATAATAATAATAATAATAATAATAATAATAATAATAATAATAATAATAATAATAATAATAATAATAATAATAATAATAATAATAATAATTACAAATATAATAATATTAGAATCGGTATAAATGATAAAATAGAAATATGAGATGAAATATTTATAAGATTATCAAATATCAAAATAAAAAGAATCATTGTTGAATGCAAACGAAATTAAAATAATTTGTCACCATGTTTGAAGATAAAGAGAAAATAAATCAAAAAGAACCTCTGAGCTAGATGTTTGTTAAAAGAAAATTATGTATTATTGTATATTTCTTTCTAAGCGATGAAATATATTTGTTAATATATTTATGAACTTATTTGATACGAGATTGAAAATGGTGTTTGATATTAAATATATTATTTATATTTCTAACCAACTTAAATTTTTATTTTCTGATACTTAAAGTCTGTTTAAGATTTGGACGTCATTTAGAACTTTCATAATTTTATGTACATTTTATCGCTTAGTTAATCATTTTGTTTTCTAGAAGTGACAATCCATATTTGCTATAATACTCGCTAGTGACCGTTGAGGTCTGTAAAATAATAATCTGTAGTTGCAGTTGTAGGCTGATTATTATAATTATTATTATTATTATTATTATTATTATTATTATTATTATTATTATTATTATTATTATTATTATTATTATTACTATTATTATTATTATTATTATTATTATTATTATTATTATTATTATTATTATTATTATTATTATTATTATTTAAAACAATAAAGTGATAATTTAAGCCTTTTGCTGCGAAAAATGTATTTAATGAAAAAATTTTCGACTATAAGATATTCCTTGTCTATGCTGCCACCAAAAAGTCAATTATTTTTATTATTATTTATGGGATAATTTGTTCCCATAATATTTTTCTGCTTTTTGATTACGCAAATGTTCCCATACGCTCCACATATTTTTTTCAATACATTTAGACAGGCCCTATAGAAAAAAGGTCAGTATTATTCAGACTATAGTGAGGGGGTCTCGATGGTCCTTGGATTTTCAATACAAAAAAAAATTTTTTCAATACAACTTTGAATTACCACTTAAAAAGCATAGAATTTTCAAAGTAAATTAAGGTGGGTCTTCTTGGGGATGAGAATTTCAATAGAAATATGTGGTCTACACTAAAAAACGTGGTAAATTTTTAAAATAAAGCAAATTATGGGTCTAGAAATTGAATTACAGTAAATTATGGGCTAAGATTTTTGAATTAAAGTAATCAATGGTCAATAATTTTAATTTAAAGTTAAATAAGTAAATTAAGGGCTAAATTATGAAATTAAAGTAAATGATGGGTCCAAATTTTAAAATTAAAGTTAAGTAAATTAAGGTCCAAAACTTTGAATTACAATAAATAATAGGTCTAATAATTGAATTATTATTAATTATTATTCTTATTTATTTTACTCGCATTATATGAAAATAAAATGCAAATTATTTGAATGTGATGAAGTTACATTTTATCATTTCATGATTATGGGGAATTGTTTTCAAACTTTGAAAAATTATATAAAATAAATTAAGTGTATGACTGTAGAAATTATGAATTTATTTACAAAATTTCGGTAAACTATATTAAGAAATCACAATTCACCTCTAGTTTTAGTTATTTTTTTAATTATTTAAGCTATTTTTAGTATTTTGTAAAATATATAAAATTTGCTGTAAAATATATAATAACCAAAATAATATATTGTAGACAAATAGAGTGCAAAGAAATAATATTTGTTTGTTTATTACTAAAGGATACAAAAATATTAATTTAACATATTTTAATTGAGTTATTATTTGACATTATAATTATTTTTATGATTTTATTTATTTTCAGATTGACACAAATTTTCATCACTGCTCTATTCAATTATTATATATAATTATATTTTTACTATTTTCTTTTGATTTTTAATTATTATAAAATTTATAATTGATATTTTATAAACTTTTTGTCATTTTTTTTGACAACTATGTTCAAAGTTTGTTATTTTGTTATTATTCCAACTCCTAATTTTACAAAACTAATGAGTTATAGAAAATACTTTGATATTAAAAAACATTCATTTCACAAATAACAAAATATAGTAATAATACATTTATTTAAGATAATAAAACAATCTATTTTTCATAATTTATTTGTATTTAAAATTTTATTTTTCTAAAATTATATTTAAAAATCTGATAGCAATTATCAAAATCATTTAAATGTTGATTTTTTTGATAAGAATAAAAAAAGAAAAAATGGGAAAATGGTATTTAAATACATACTAGACATGCTAATTAGAGAGATCTCAATCAACAAGAATGTTTTAATAATAATAATAATAATAATAATAATAATAATAATAATAATAATAATAATAATAATAATAATAATAATAATAATAATAATAATAATAATAATAATAATAAATAATAATATTAATAGAAAATGTCAGTTGATTTTATAAGTTTATATTTTATGTAGCACAATTTGGGTTTTCGTATAAAAGTAGATAATATAATTTTTTAACAGCTCAGTAAAACAAAATAATATTATTATGAAATCGGGCGCACCATGAATATACAATTATACATTTTATTATAAACTCTAGTTTTGTGTAATTTTGGCAAAATTGGAGAATCGTCAAGCTTTACCATCTCTTTTACTAGAAATATGAAAATAATTCTATTTATGTAATTGCAAGTTCATATTCTAAAAAATATTAATAATATTAAATACATTTTACATCGAAACTAAATGAATAGAAAATGATTAGAAATAATCACAAAATAATATAAAATACATTTAATCTTTCAATTTATATTATTAAAGTTAATTTCGTAAATGTCGAGAAAGCATCAACAAATATCGTCAATTAAAACAACATAAAAATTTTATATATACTAAATTAAGTGCCAGTCGATGCTAATAAATAAAATTTTTATATTATCGATTATAATTATAACTATTATTTTTTATAAATTATTTTTCACATTTTTATATATTGAATTTTTTCTAAAAAAAAATAATCTACTAATATTTTTCTACATTATTTACGAACATTTATATGAAAAAAACTTATTATAACTAATTATATTATAACTAATTAATATTATAATAATGAAATAAGAAATGTTTTTTATCAATTTAAACAAAATATAATTTATTATTTCAAATTTCTCGAAATGCAGGATATCAATGTAAAAACCAGTCAATTAAAATAAATTCCACTGAAACTAATTTAAACAAAACTACAATACCAATATTTGTCAGAACTTTATTCCAATGTCAAAATGAAATCGAAATGACAAATATGAGAATTATAGGCAATATCTCAATTTCTAAAATGGATATGAAATTTGTTCAACAATTCATTGCTAAAGAATTATTTACAGTCCTTATCTAACTGACGATTGTTGCTCTCTCACTCTCACCCTCTCTTTCTCTCTCTCAGTTGTTAGTGTTCATAAAATACTCATAAATATGTGACCGACTAAGTAATGGACACATTTATGAGGTACTTAAAACTTGCAACTATGAAAACAACTGACAATATAGATATGTTGAATTAATATTTTCAAATATATATTTACACATAAATTAATATTCATGTAGAAATATCAATATTGAGTTAATCAAAGAGTTGAGCTAAATAAATTCAATTTATTCAATATGACACTTATATTAAACAAACAAAAGGTGTTGAGGGTTCAAGATTTGATTTTTTAGACAATTTTCTAGGAATAATTAATTATTAACTATATTATTGTTGTTTTAATTATTGAAAATACTATTTTCAATATTATTGATAAAAATCCTTATTTTAATAAAAAGTGAAATTATTTCATTTTGGCTAGTTATTTACATCCCGTGTATAATAATTAAAATTAAATTAAATTAAAATTAAATTTGAATTATACGAAATGTTGGGCGATAATTTATAATATCGGTCACTCTCTGACTCTTCGAGTACCTCTATTGAACAACAATAAGCAAAAATTACAGAATTATCATTTTATTTGCACTGGGTAGTTTGACGGAACACAGAGGACTCCAAGAGAAATCGCCTTTTCTGGACGTCTCGGGTATTCCATTTGCTTTGGCTCCCTTTAGCGGCATAATTAATTTTAATTATTTTGTTATTTCGTTATAACTTTTTCTAGTGACTTTTTTTTAATTATTTTTGGATTCCTCTCGAGATTTTGCGTTCAACAATATCCATTTTCCCCGATCAATAAATCGAGTAAAAATTGGCATTGAGCAAATTCCAAACTAATTTCAAGTTTTATAATAGTGCATCCAATGAAGAGTTTCTATCATTTATGACTAGAAAAGACATTTGGAAAACATTTTTTAAACATTTGGCAAAATAAAACAAAATTTACAATGTACATACCTGATTTTTTTAGAATTCTAAAAGTTTACAGGTTTAAAAAAATGAATAATATAAATAATAATAAATATTTATATAATATTTTATTTTATCTAAAAATTAAAATTTATTTATTATTAATTAATTATTTATTATTAATTAATTACTTTTTATTCAAACAAAAATCGAAAAATTAAAAAAAGATGTCTAATTTCTTCAATATATCCGTAAATATAATTAAATAATTTATTAATTGTATTATTCTAATTAATGAAAACCTTATTGAAAAATAATTGATTCCCTCCAATCAAACGCATAATTATCGATTTATTCCAATTTTTTTTGTTTTAATTAAATTTTAAATTTTAGTTTTCGAATTTATTGAAAAACAATAAAATCTAGAAAATATCTAGTGAATATAAATTAATTCAATATAGAAATCATTTTTAAAGTTTCATGTCAGTCTATTAAAACAAAAAAAATTTATTGGTTTCGATTTGCATAGAAACAGTGATCAAATTTTGTCGGAATGATTTTAACTGATGATTAACAGTCAGGCCAGAAGTTATCATGCCCATAATTAATTCGTATCGGCTTAATCTTCCTATTGACAAAACAAACTGACCACTCGGGAAAATTTTCAATTGACAAAACAAATTCAAGACTGAAAATAAAAAAACGGGGAAAATAGTTTAAAAACCCAATTTAACAATTTCAAAATTTTGGCAAATAAACTTTTGATATTATTTCTTCTTTCTTTTTCTCCCTGTCACTTTTCCAATGAATTTGTTTGAATAGAGAATTTGATGGCGTTTAGAATGGGCAATTATTACCACGAAAAATCTGAAAATTAATTGAAGCTTTTACTGAAAGATCTTTGATTGGAGGGAAAATTTAATAAAATTTGCTTATAATATCGGAGAAAAATTCAATGAGACCAATTATTTTTTTTTTCATAAATGTTAATTTGGAAATTAAAAACAAAAGATTTGTAAAATATATTTTTTGTTTAAATTAATAAATAATGGTAATGTATTTATTAAAAAATTTGACTATGAATCAATAAATATATTGATGTTTTTTTTGATACTCACGAATTTTCGGCACTGATTTTTCAAGTGATTTATTATAATAATTTTAGTAGTTGACAAATTGAAGAATTAAGATGAATTTACAATATTTGCGTTTAATAATTTTGACAAATGATTAACGTACATAAACAAATGTTTTGAAATCAAGAAGTATAGGAAGGACATACAAAGGTTTGCTTTAATAAAGATGTAAAGGATGGAATAACACTAATAATCACTAAAAGTCCCCAAACTTATCCATGAATGTTGATAAATTTCATTTTAAAATTTTTACAATATTTTTTATCAAATTTTAAATTAAAGTAAAATAAAGTATTTAAAAAGTGATGTTATTTTAATAAAGATATTTTTTAATGTAAATATGTATGAAATAATTTTCAAAGATGTTTATGCAAATTTGAATGAAATAAATTTTTGTAAATAATAATAATAATAATATTAATAATAATAATAATAATAATAATAATAATAATAATAATAATAATAATAATAATAATAATAATAATAATAATAATAATAATAATAATAATAATAATAATAATAATAATAATAATAATAATAATAATAATAATAATAATAATAATAATAATAATAATAATAATTATACTAGTAATACTAATATTAATAGTAATAATTTAACCAATAACTAGGTACCAACAACCAAGTACCAACAACTAAGTATTAAATAACAAAATGATTAAAATTAATTAATCGCCAGAGTAAATGGAAAACCTGAGACGTCCAGAAAAGGCGATTTCTCTTAGGGTCGTCATTGTTTCGTCAAACGACCTAGTGCAAATAAAGTGACAATTCTGTAATTTTTGCTTATTGTTGTTGATTATTGAATTTAGTAGAGGGACACGAGAAGTCAGAGAGTGTCTGATATATAAATTATAGCCTAACGTTTTGTATAATTCAAATTTAATTTTAATTTATTTTCATTGATGCTTCTTATACACGGGATGTAAATAACTAGCCAAAATGAAATAATTTCACTTTTTATTAAAATAAGGATTTTTATCAATAATATTGAAAATAGTATTTTCAATAATTAAAACAATTAATTTATTAATTATTCCTAGGAAATTGTCTAAAAAATCAAATCTTAATATTCATAATGTTCATAGAACAAGATTTTTTATCACATATTTGCTTATCAAAAGCTTTTTTAATGATTTTCTTATTAATCTTTATTTTTAAATATATTTCATAAGTAGATATCTTCTGATAAGTTACTTTTTGTGTATTTGTTGTCAATTATTACGTTGGGGGTATTTTATAGAATGTGTGTATATGTATGTTTTATCGTTAGAGTTTCTTAAAAGGTATTCTAAATAATATTTGAGTACATTGGTGAAAATTCTAAAAAAATCTGTCGCTTTTAAAAAAATTTTTAAATTTTATAGTTTTATGGAAACTTTAAAATAAGATATATGTTTAGAATAAGGTATATATTTATGAAATATATATTTACAAACAAAGATTAACAAGAAAAACATGAAAAGTCATAAAATTTATTAAATTTTAAAATATTCCAAAAATCCCAATAAATGGGTTTTATAAGCTGTTTTTATATTTATTTTAATGACAATCTCACTCTAACAAGAAAATTATTCATCTTCAGTGGGTATTCCATTTTAAAGTGAACATTTCCTTTTTCAAAAGATATTCCCATTTGCAGTGGATATCCGCATTTTTAGAAGATATTTTCCTATTCAGTGGAATTTTGTTGTTCTATGAAAATTATCAATCCCTTCTTCAGTAAATAATTCTACTTCAATGAGTTTTTCATTATAATGAGCTTTCCATTAAAAATTCATATATTTCATTATTTCCTTCAATAAGAATTTTTTCAAAGTATTTACTTTCATCTGAGAACTTTCTTCAGTGATTAAAATTTTCTAATCTTTTAATTCTACTAAAACATTTAATGTCAAAATAAGTAATGATAAATTTTAATTGAATTATTATTGGTGCTGATATGTATATATTATTAAACAACAATTCACTCAAATCGACTAAGTGTTTTTTAAAAATCAATTATTTACATTCATCTTTAGAATTTAAATCAATAATTTATTAAAATTTATTCTAAAATATTAATTAAATTAATTTTTAAAAAAATAAAAAATCCATCAAATTTATGATTCACTTATTGCAACTTATTTATTTAATTCAACATATAACCATTAATGTTTACTTCAGTGATTATTAAAAAATCCTTTTTTTACAACAATCATACACAAAAAACTTTCTACAAATCATCCATATGTTGTTTTTCAATAGATGAAAAGTATCATTTGAGTACCTATTTTGTGTTGGTTTTAAATTTCCTATTAATTTTTACATTAAGTATCTATGTGAATAATAATATTTTTAGTATCATGTTTATTTGGTAACTAATAAACACAAGGTAATATCAGTTTTAAGTTTAATATTTAAATTACCTTACCCCCCTGTAAACCAATAGTTCAATACATTGTAAGTAATTATATAAAAGTTATATTTATTTATTAAATAATTCCTTTAACTAAAAGAATTATCTATCTTTTTTCTGCTGACATAATAAATCCCTTTTTTGTAAGATTTTTATTTAGGTTTTCAATAAGCGATTACGTTTTTAAATTATTTTAAAATGTTTAGATATTTTCATTGAAAATTATTTTTTAGGCTTTTTAATGAAAAAAAATACTTAATTTTAAGTGTTTTAGAGTTTCAGATTGACATTCAATCAAAGAATAATTATAATTATAAAAATTTATTTTAAATTAAAAATAAATATTAAAATAAATTTATTTTATTTAAACAAATTATTAAAAAAAATCACTTCATTAAAACAAAAAATTAAATATTTAATTCTAAAATTATTTTTTTATTTCGGTCGAAAGATTTGATCACATAATCTCTAATAAATTCATTTATATGAACAAAATTTATAAATTCCAAAATCAAGAAATGTTAAATATTATAAGAATTTCGATAGTGAAGATAATGATAAAATCACGTTTCATTTTTATTCAAATAAACAAACAAAAATATTAATGTACAATATTATATATATATATATATATATATATATATATATATATATATATATATATATATATATATATATATATATATATATATATATCCGTAATTACATTAGCCCCAAATTACATTTATATTTCATTACATTTACATTCATATAAGTTGATTATTCACTAATAAAATAATAATTTAAGCTTATGTAATGCAAATTTTTAACACTTCTACAACTATTTTATCTATGCTGATATATGTAATATTTCACTTTGGAGAAATTTTAGAGGAGAATAAGTTGCTGGCATCAGAAATCCTCTGAAAAAGGTTTTATTTTTTGGTGACTTATTTTTTAATTTCATAAGCAGTTTAGAAGATGATATTATGAAAAAATAACTTAACCTGTTTAGTTGTTCTATTACATTATTTTAAAGTATTTTCGGAATTTTTATTTTTTTATTTAAATAAAATGTAAATATTTAAATATTTTTAAATGTAAAATATAACATTTATTACAAAACATTGTTATTAATTTATTGTAATTAATTTTAAATAAACTTCAGTTTAACTAATAAATATAATAAAATATGTATTACGCAAATTAGAGAGTTTATATATATATATATATATTAATCATCATGGTGGACACTTAATAATAATCTTTAAAAGTTTCATTAGGATTGTTATAAAAATTATGAAAATTTATTGATATGATATTTGAGAATCTTCTGTTTGAATTTATAAAATAAATGTTTTCTCATTTTAATATGAACATTTTGCTATTTATATAAAATTTCAATTAAGTCGTCAATTAATTTAAAAAATATATCATAGATAAAACTTTAAAAAGGCAACTACAATTATTTATTTTAACAATAATAATTGCAATTAGGATAAAGAATATAATAATAAATAAATCAAAATTTATGTATCTTAGTTAAAACAGTTTTCTAATCAGTTTCCTGAGATAATGAAAATTTTACATATAAAAAAATAATAATTAATAAATTTTGTTATGAAAATTACTTTACTGCATGAATAAATCACATTAAATTCAATTTTCGAAATTTAAAAAATAACAAAACGCGTTTCTGCTTCACTTTCATCTTGCACTTGAAACTAAATAAACCGTGAAAAATTTCCCCTATTTTGAGCGTTACTGTTCAAAATTTTGATTTATTTCATAAAGATAAAGAAATATTTCAAAATGTTTCCTTGTGTGTGTGTGATCTCATATGCATGTTTATTAAAGAAATCAAAAGTTAATTAATTAATTAATTAATTAACAAGACTAGAGATGTAAATATTTTTTTTAAAAGTTTATCAAGTTGTTGGAAATTCTAATAATTAACATAATATTCTCAATTCATATTCCTTTGAAATTAAAATAGAGCAAAATTATATTTTAAATTAATTAAATTTGTTTAAATATGTGGAAAATATTAATTAAAAATTAAAAGTTTTAGAGATTTCTAAAAATAAAACTATTAAATAAATACATTTTGTTATTAAAATTAATCATATGAAAGAAAAAAATCTAAAGATTTTTAAAAAAAATGTCACTTAGTGTGTTAAAAAAATAATGTAAAATGTTCAATTTTAAAGACCCAAAAATCTGAGCAAATGTGTAAATCCTACTGTATAAACGACAATAAATGGAGGGGAAAGTCAATGGTATTCAAAATGCGTGACGTGACAGACAAATGTTTCTGAAAAAAGAGATTGTTTATTGTAAAATATAAAGAAAAGTGTGATTGACAGTAAAGATCAAACAATTATGTTAAATGATTTCAACCTTTAAATAGTATTATAATTCTCAAAATTGAAATATGAATAAATTTTCTTTGATTTCTATTGACAATATTTATTGCTATATATTAAAACTTTTATTTTTATTTTTTTGCATTTTTTACAGAACAAATTAATCAGTTAACTCATTTGAAATAAAGTGCCACAATCCTTGAATATAGAATCCTAATCTTTCTAAAAGCACATTTAAAACACAAATATTCACATATTTTTGCACATTAGGTTTCTTTGTACAAGTGTTTTAAAATAAAATAAAATATCAAAAAATAATATTTAAAATAAATTAATTATCGGGTTTTTATTATTTTTAAAATTTTTGATAATTTGTCTGAAAAAGCAATTTAAAATCCATAAAGTTTATTTTGACATTGAACCTATCGGTCAATTGTAATTGATAAATTAATTTATTAACTGTAGATAATGAAGATATATATATATATATATATATATATATATATATATATATATATATATATATATATTTACATACCTTTTTTATAAATCAAAAATGTGTATAAAAATATTTATATGTATATTTTTCCCTGGGATATGAATTTTTATTTGCGGATAATATATATTTTGTTCACTTATCTTATATTTATTATTGCAAACATGAATAAATTTAATATAATTGAAATGGTTTGAATTTCCGGCGATTTAAAATCTTTGCTATAAGTTTTACGGATTTTCTTACGTAGAATATTATTTTATTATTTAATTTTTATTGATCACTCTTGATTAAAACTTAATTATTTACTCATCATTAAATATTTTATTTTATCGTGATATTTTTCTCCAGAAATTTATTCAATTAGTGCTTTGTCTTACGTGACGCAGGCCTGGCAAATATAATCTTCACCCTTCTCTCATATTTATTATTCTAAATGGTGACCTTCGACTGGGTAGTGTTCTCCCAAAAAATAAAAGTCTCCCAAAATCCTTATCAAATAAAATGTAGTTAAAATGAGAATAACAATAATAATAAATCAAACCATTTAAACAAACAGATTCCGTCAGATTTTCTTTTTATTTATATTTATAAATAATAAAATTCATCCACGAATCTTTTTTGAAAATTTCAGCATGCATCTAAAAACTATTTTCATTTTCATGTATTTTTTATACTTAAAATATTTAAATATATTTAATAAATTATTCACGAAATTAAAATTTAATCAAATTATTTTACAGAATCATTTGTGTAGAATATTTTGAAACGAATTTAGCTGGCATTGGAGTACTAGTTAAATTTAATTTATTTTAAAGTTTCGAATATTATATTTAATAATAAATTATATTAATTATACAATATTAAATTTAGGAAATTATTTCATTAATATAAATTAATATAAATTTTTTAATATAAATTAAAATTATTCATAAATTTAATATTATCAATTCAAACAAGAAAAATCAAAATTAATGCAATTTGTTTTTAAAAATGAAATATATCGAATTCACACAAATACAATTGCCAAAGAAATTTGGCAATTTTGTAATCAGTTAATTCTTTTTCTTGGATTTATCAATTTTCTAGTCATATAATTTTATAATTCAATTAGAATAATATATTAAAAGGGAAAATTGTTATGAATGATAAAAGTGTTCCTTTAGATCAACGCCATTGACAATGACAACGGAGCAAATGGGACTGTGGAATACAAAATTGCTGAAATGAATAACAAAAACATTTTTCATCTCAATGCTCAAACTGGAGATTTGACATTAATGAGATCATTGACAACATCAGATGTCGGAATTTATACATTGAATATCATAGCGTTGGACGGAGGCAGTCCAAAACGACAAACAACGCAAACTTTAATAATAGAAATAGATAATTCCAGTCCACTTGGTAGTCAAATAACAATTGAGTCATTATTCTATTCAGATCAGGCCTTGAACTTGTATATAATAGTAGCCATAATCGTAGCCTCCTTCATCATATCAGTCGTCATGTTAACTGCAATTTGTATCATTTTGAAAAAGTCCAAACAACAGCGATTGAGAGCCTCCCAGAATTCAGAGAACTTAAAAGGTTGGCATTGAAATTAATTGTGTTTACTAATAAAAACTAAAATACATTATTTATACGGCTATTATTATTATTATTCTTATTATTATTATTATTATTATTATTATTATTATTATTATTATTATTATTATTATTATTATTATTATTATTATTATTATTATTATTATTATTATTATTAGTATTATTATTATTATTATTATTATTATTATTTATCTATTTATTAATTTATTTATATTTTAAATGTTATGTTATTTTTCACTATTTACTAGGGAAATTTTATTTTGAATATTTCTATTTTCATTAGATAAATAAATCATTTAGTTTTAAGAAAAAATATTGTCTGTTAATAAATTGAAAATGATTATTTTCTGTTTTACTTTTTAAAGGATTAATTAAAATTTGTGGAATAAAGTTGCCTGATTTCAATAGTAATATATATATATATATATATATATATATATATATATTATTGTATTATATTATTCTGTTAATAATTTTTAAATTTCAATTTATAAAGAAAGTTTTTAAGATGTTAAAATTAAAAATTATAAAAATAATATTTAAATATAATAATAATTTAAATATATTTATTACAAATTGAAAATTAATTTTTTATTTAAATTTTTTAAATTTTAAAAATATCTTTTATTAAAAAAAATAGATACAATCTATAATATTTATAGTTTTTCTATCCAACCTGACGATGACAGAATGATGGTGACAGGTGTTTTATAATATAAATTAAATTATTATTGTATGTTGAAATCCTTACTTGTGCAATAATTATTTTTATAGAAACTCCTCAAAGAAATTATGATTTGATTTGTTTAAATACTATTGACGTTAAAAAAAATAAAAACTTATACGGTAAAACCCTTGAAGATTATGCAGAAACAACAAAAAACTGGTAGTTTACTACAGCAATCCTATGTTTTGACATAACACTGAGATTGCTGATAATTTGATTGCAGTTGTGCTTAGCAATGAAATGTTATGTTTGGATAGACCAATGTATATTGGACAGACTGTACTTGATTATGCAAACTTCGAGTGTACCAGTTTCAATAGAAACATCTACAGATTTCGAAAGGAGTTCAATTCCAAATTAATATCTAAGCCGGTGAAACCTATTCTTTTTATTGGAGTTTAAAAATGTCGACTTAGGGATAAAATTGTGTTCGATGACTCCTGAATACCTTATATTATCTAGTGGCTGATCCATTGTTTTTAGATGAAATCTAAGTGTTAGTCACTCCAAGGTGATAAAGATATTCAAAATCTCAATGAAATATATCATAAATTCAAATTTCACATACGAAACATACAAAAAAGTGTATGCTGATGGTGGAACAATGAGTTTCCCTTAAAAGAGAACAAGAAGTTTCAATCATCAGTTGTATACATTTAATTCTAAAAAAAAGCACCTCAGTGTTTGGAAGATTACAAAAGCTATGCTTTCGGTTACTATGAGATTCGACCTATCCCAACTGATCTGTCAAGAAATAAATGCTAATCAAAACAAACAGCATCATATTAACAATTAAATAAATGTGTATTAATAGGTATATATCTAAATAAAATGTCAATGGAGAAGAATTCAGTGGTGAAATTTGAAAAAAAAGTTCTTATAATAATATATTGTATTGTATTTATTAACCGTTTGCAGACTGCTGGCCACGAATTATATTCCAGACGTTCTACAATGTATAATGGCCAGCTGGGCTGGCCAAACTTTAAAAAAATCATACCACGATATCGGGCATTCGTATACTAAAACATTATGCTATAATATATACTACTTATTGAAATTAATTCCGTCCGCAAACGGTTAAAATGCTTGACTATGAATCAGTAATATATCGATGTTTTTGATATTCACGAATTTTCGGTACTGCCTTTTCAAGTGAATTTTCAAAAATAGTCAAGCTTTTTAATAAAAACAATCTCAATTGAAAAAAATCAGTGGTGAAATTTGAAAAAAGTTCTTATAATATATATTTTAAATTATATGATATATTTAGTTAATTAAGATGTGAATTAATTTGTTTGACAATTTTATTTATTGTAAACAATTACATTATAAGCTTACAAACAGAAACCTAAATAATTTGTTTTAATAAAATATATTATTTCCATGTTAATTTATTAAACAAACAATACTTTTTTTATCTAAATGTAACTCAACTTGATTTTAATTTTAATTTAATTTTAATTTAAACAAATGATTTATTAATCCTATATTTGATGATTTTGAGATATTTTTGATAACATTGTGATGATTCTTGAAAGGTTATTGAGGTATAAGTGTGGTGGACTTACTACTTTTCTGTTTCAGTCACGAAATTTAACGCACGTCAAGAACATATATAGTGAAATCACAATAAATAGTTTTTAAAAAAGAATTAATTTTTTATTTTAATTTAACCCTTTCCTGGCTGAATTAAGAGTTGAAAATGGCGTCTTAAATTAAATGATTTTATATTAAAGTATAGATCTTCCTTATCGATCATAAATAAAAATATTATACCTACTAGTCCATAGATGTCTATACCTGTATGAAATATATCATGATTCCATATGACATCATTAGCCAGGAAAGGGTTAATATATATAAAATGTATATTATAAAAATGTATATTCACTTGAAAAAGGCAGTGTTGAAAATTCGTGAATATCAAAAACATCAAAAAAAACATTACTGATTTATAGTCTTCAAGCTCTTTTCAATAATTGCAATGGAATAAAATCAGTAGTAAAATTGGAAAAAAAGTTCTTATTATATATGCAAAGAGAATAAGAAGTTTGTGAAGGAAATTGTCAAATCACGAGTATGAATGCAAGTTCATTATCTCTCTTTTCAGATTCATTCCGTATAATGTTTGTTTTTTTTATAACTTTCAATTTATTTGTGTTTTTCTTCATAACCGAATTTAAGGCACTTTTGTAATTTTGGAGTCGAAATATAATGATAAATGAAACCAAATATGTGAAATTGTTATTTATTTTAATGTAGCAATCTCCCTGAAATGAAATTTCAACACGATCTGGCTGTGTTTAATCAGTGAATTAATAAATTGGCAAATATTTATTTGACTCTAAGCTTGTTTTCGCCAACAACAAATTTCAAACAATATACAGTTGTGACGGTTAGAACAATCTAGTCACCATTTTACTGATTACAACCACACAAAATGATTACACATTTATTAGTTTATTAGAGCAGTGGTTCTCAAACTTTTTTGATCACGACCCAAAAATGGGTCGCGACCCATAGTTTGAGAAACACTGTATTAGAGGAATAGCAATATTAAGATTTATTATCACTTATTTATAGTTTTCTATTTCAATATTGTTGGGGTTGTTGAGATTGTCAAGGAATAAAATATTAAATGCACGAAAATTATATGTAAAACAATTAAAAACCAAATACAACAAAATTAATTGTAGTGCGAAAAATTAGTAAAAATGTGAAAATTTGAAAAATTATTATTTTTCAGTGGAAATGGACATGGACAAGTTCAAATGAGAGTTCCCTTAGTGAGGTAATTTAAAACGCACAAATTAAATTACTTAAATAATAATTTCGTTCAACAGCGTCTCAGGATCAAAAAATTTTTTGCTTTTTTCCAATACCTTTAAGGAAACTGGTTCAAATAGATTAAGTTTGAGACGTTTAATTATTAATTAACCCATAATGCTCAGATTTTTTTTAAATTTTTTTGGTTATCAAAACCAAGTAAAAATTACTAAAAAACATTTTGTTTATTTACCTGTAGAGATAAACTTGATAATATCGATGGTAGTCAAATAACGACCGTGGGTCTTAAAGGTCTTTAAAGGTAACTAAATAAATAAATATTATGGACTTAAAAAATATAAACAATTTGACTACGATGGGTGCTAATGGGTTAACTTGTTTAAAGTGTTAGTCCGTTTTCCTAGCAATTTTTGGAATTTCAACATTTTTGTCTTTATTTCAAACGTAACAAATTCTTTATTAATGAATTTCTTCTTTTTGTTTGTTCTTTTGTATAAAGAATATGAAATGATGTAATCTCTCTTCCATAAAAAAGTATCACGTTTGATGCTGTAAATCAGTGTTCCCTTAGCAGGAAAGGTTTCGGAACATTGCTTTAAACCTGTTTTAAACATATTTTAAGCATAATTTATAATATTATTATAGTAAGAGATTATGAGGTAATAATTTTGGTAAAAATTATAATTGTACAATATATGGAATTATTATCATAATTAAAAATTATCAATTTCTACTTTTGAATTAATTTTTTATTTTTAAATAATTTATTTTGTTTTAATTTTAACTTTCATTTTCAGTTTCATTCAAATAAAGACTTATTTAAAGATTGGGAAAAAAATCCTTTCCAAAAATAAACTTGAAATAAAAACCTAATGAAGCATTTGAGATATGAAATAAATTTTGCTTTTTTTCTGGTTTCAGATAATCAACCCGATAGACTTGACTTTTCCAACACTGATTTAATTCAGAACAGTCATTCAACAAGTCTTTTAGCGATCAGTCAAATGCAAAACAGTCCAGAACTCATTCCTACATCGTTCTGCCGTACGCAATCTAATGATCAAATCACCCCTAGCTCTATGAGGCAGTTCATCCAAGCATATACATCTCCTTTGGTAAGTGAGTTTGACTGAAAAAATATATATATTTTATAGATTAAGACTTGCTTACTCAGTCGGCTAACCATTATAATTTAATTATCTTTGTTTTAATTGAAGTTGAGAAATATCTAAATATTCATGAAAGAAAGTCATATATTTTTCCCCTGAAAAATTGCTCAATCATTCATTTATTTTGAATAATTATTTATTTTACAATTATTATTTTATTCAAAACGTATTTTACCATTTAATAAACTATTAACTATTTATTATTTTTTTAATTATTATTTTATTATTTAAAAATATTATTGATTTTCTATTGCTAAAGCTTACACATGATTGCATGCTTTTTTGCAATTTTATTTTTTTTATTTTTACAAAAGTTTTTTTGATTAAGTTTCAAAGTAAAATTAATTAAATTGAAATTTCTACTTTTGTATTTCACTAAATTATATGTATATGTATAATTATATATAAGCTGATATTAATTATAGGGAAGATAATTATTTTTTATACTTTTAAATATATATATATATATATATATATATATATATATATATATATATATATATATATATATATATATATATATATATATATATATATATATATATATATATATATATATATATATATATATATATATGTGTGTGTGTGTGTGTGCGGGTTGGGATAATACTTAATTAGCTCTGAATATGGTTCTTGTGTTCAGTAAACAGATCTAAGAAAGATCATAGCGAAAAAAAATTATTTATTAATTATTGATAACATATTTCGTCCACAATAATAATTAATTAAATATCTGGGATAAATCTCCCAAGGATTTCACTCTGTCCGTCACCAATTTCCAATTCTGAATGTTGACTATTTGTTTGAGATTTTGCTTTTTACTAGGCAGTCGTTGTCTTTTTACTATTTCCATTTATATGGCGTGATTGCTATAAATTATTACAGTAAATTTCTTGTGGTATGTCCGCTATCCTGTACCAACAGGCACTTATTAAAGCAATTCTCTCTAAAACATTTACGAAATTAATCAAAGTATCAACTTCGGCTTTTCCACAGTCATTGTTAGTATTTTCTTGAATAATTATTGAAATTAATTAATAATTAATTTTTTGTTCAACCCCTTATTATAAACTTCCCATAATTTTAAAACATTCTTACTTCATAATGACCTCTTTCTAATTTTAAATGGATTTTAAATGATTTCTGATGTTTTCAATTTTTATTGTATTTTTTACTGCATCTATTTCATGGTTTGTAAAAAATTGTTTTTACAATATTTTATATATTTTTAATTATGACCATAGGTATTCAATGATATAAAACAGGGGTGTCAAACTCA
>CAUHTR010007237.1:0-93842 GCA_959609185.1 Schmidtea polychroa | reverse complement strand
TGATTTTTGATCAATGGATCAAAAAAAATATTTTTTAAAAGAAAAATTGATAATATTTGTTTATAGAATCTATAAAATCCATAATATTTTGTATCCTACCTGATGAATGGGAAAACTATCAAATATATAATAAAACGAATGTTTGAGGAAAAATTAACGACATTTAATCTCACCACGTTTTTGTTTAAATGAAGTGATTTGTAATATTTTGTTTAAAAGTAAATTTGAAAAGTAATATTTTTAAACTAATATACTTGAACTAGAATATATTAAAACCCTTTAACCACACAAAATGTCCGTC
Source organism: Schmidtea polychroa (assembly GCA_959609185.1). Lineage (NCBI taxonomy): Eukaryota > Metazoa > Platyhelminthes > Tricladida > Dugesiidae > Schmidtea > Schmidtea polychroa. Next base: position 93,541 of record CAUHTR010007237.1, on the reverse strand, counting down.
ACTTTTAGATTTCAAAAGCAATTTATGAATAAAAACCTCAAATATTATCTCTTTATATATGGAGGTAATTGCGAGCTTGGTGAAGTGCCCTAATTGTGTTAATTATTAAAATGGTATATTAATTTGTTTATTTATATGAAATAATACGTATTCAAGGCATTAAATATGATATTATATAATCCTATGTATTAAAACAATTAAATAAGATTATTGCAATTTTATTAAGAAATTTATGAAAATTCATTTAAACAAAACAGATATGATATGTAACACATGTAGCGAATTTTACGGCAATGATAAATCTGCGTTGTTACATTAATTACAACCAGCTGCGAAAATTGGAGAATCTTTAAACATCTATTTGAATTTCTCAAGGTTTATTGCCTGGATTTATCCTTTCCCATTTGCAGCCTGAGAGACTTAATTGTCATTCGTATAAATGTATCTTTTTTTATTTATAAATTTTAATAAGCATTATAATAGCCATAAAATTAACAGTTTACTTGGAGAAATTTAAATTCTTTTAAAAGTTATATATATATATATATATATATATATATATATATATATATATATATATATATATATATATATATATATATAAATCTTGACTATGAATCAGTAAAGACATCCATGTTTTTTTATATATTACTATTTAAATTTTGTTGTGGAAGTGTACTTTTCATCCTTAACGCCATCGCTGTATTCTGAAATAACAAAAGGTAAAATGCAACATACTGTTGTATTTGTGTATATGAATTATAATGAATTATTACAAGCATTAATATGAAAATTATTGAATAAAAAAAGATTAAAGGTAAATTCAAAAGATAAATCTGTTATTTGTAAATAATAAATAAATTATATATTATGTTTGGTATTCCAGATTGAAGAGCAACAATGCAGCAACAATTCGACAGACATGGACAGCGGGAAAGGCGACAGCGTTGATGTTTGCGCTCATAATCGAATAATGTGTAACTTGGATCCAACTAACTGCTATACAATAAATGATCCAAATAATTTCTCAAAATTTGCCAATCTCCTCACTTCATCTTACAGACAACCTCATCCTCCGTTAATAGATCCGTCTTCAAATCAAAATTCAAAGGTTGATTATACAGAACTGAAATTATCAGCAGCTGATCAGGCAAACAATTGGAATTCCGCCGGAATGGAAACTTATGGGTATTTCAAACCTCGCTATTTACACATCGCCAATCATGGGAAAACCTCTGGGGTTTACGTCGTAAATAATGATGACCATTATAACGCTAGCTACTTATAATATTTTTTGAAATATGATCATTCCTATTTATAAAGAAATGTATTCTTTCAATATATTATAAAATTATATTATATGACTTTTGTGAATCATTTCTTCTTCTTCTTCTTCTTCTTCTTCTTCTTCTTCTTCTTATTATTATTATTATTATTATTATTATTATTATTATTATTATTATTATTATTATTATTATTATTATTATTATTATTATTATTATTATTATTATTATTATTATTATTATTATTATTATTATTATTATTATTATTATTATTATTATTATTATTATTATTATTATTATTATTATTATTATTATTATTATCAGAGAATCAGGATCCACACACAAATTTTCAATATGTGAGTTATTAAACATGTGAAAATAGAAATTATCAAACAATATTTTTTTAATTTTTTTTCATATAAAATCAATTTTTCCAGATTTATGAAAAGTTTTGGCAAACTGTCAATCAATTTATATTTCCTAATTACATTTTATCATAAATGGATTAAATGACGTTCATTTACAAGTAAATTAATAAATTTTCTTTTATTTAATTTTTAAAATATAATAATAATGATAATAATAATAATGATGATAAATATAATAATAATAATAATAATAATAATAATAATAATAATAATAATAATAATAATAATAATAATAATAATAATAATAATAATAATAATAATAATAATAATAATAATAATAATAATAAATTAAATAATCATATAATCTCTATTAAATATTGTGAATCAATGTCTTTTCACCATATGACATTTTTATGTCTAATTTAGTTTAAGAAAAATTAATTTTTATTAAAAAATTAAATTGAAAAATGTCGTTAATAGCTTTTTGATATAAATATTGCATCTTATATGAAAATGATTTTAATGTTGGTAACTGAAATTTTAATTGTTTTCTGCTTCTAGACTTCTGATGAATAATCCCAACTATATATTAAAATTTTATAAATATAAAAATAATTACAATATAAATTGATAAAATATTTCAATTAGAGATTCATTGATGTCATTCTAAATTACATATACTTTATAACCCTTTAGTTGAATGGTTTCATAGGTCAAATGCAAGGCAAATAAACCTTTGATGTCCTAATTAAATTACATTTCAAGTTTACATTCTAATATAAAGTTTCATACAATTTTTAATTGACTAACTCTATAAACCTTAATTAAAATTCTGACAAAATATTTGTCATATTCTGTCCTCTTAACTTGTTGTTTCTTGATTTTATATCTCTAGCAATAGTTTTCACAGTTGACGGTTCATTATTTGTCAATCAAGTTGCGTATGATTGTGTATTGCTTCATCAAGCCATCAGGAAACATTACTCTTTACACCATTTCTCAATTGAGTTTTTTACTATAGCATGATTTTGATTGCAGAGAAAATACTAATGAAATACATGGGTTAGGATTGAATCCGATATATTTCCTATTCGTTCTGTGATTCTGACTGCATTTGTATTATTATTAACAATTTTATTGGAGGTTTGTGATGTTGTGGTTATTGTTGAGTGTAACATTTCTTTGCTTTTTTGGTACATTCAATGAGCTTTATTCCTTTTGGTGATAATGTTTTAATCTACGGATATTTATTCGCATTTCTTTGTTGTTTTTTTATTATTATGACCAGCTTTTGTTAATATCGAGTAGTTTGTATGGACTTTCGTACTTTAGTAGGAAATATTTATTTTCTCATCGATTTTTAATTTTAATTTCAAATTTAATTTACTTTTTTTAATTATTTAAATAATATCTTAAAAATGAAACTAGAGATTTTTTTGTATGGTTGAGAAAAAATCATTGCAAAAATCAACTAAAATTATACATATTAACAAAACATTCTCACAAATAATACTCAATTTGCAAACATAAAAAGTAACAAACATAAAAAGCACAATTATGATTATTATTATTGTTATTATTATTATTATTATTATTATTATTATTATTATTATTATTATTATTATTATTATTATTATTAATATTATTATTATTATTATTATTATTATTATTATTATTATTATTATTATTATTATTATTATTATTATATTATTATTATTATTATTAATATTTTATTATTATTATTGACAAGGACTAACTTATAGTCGAATGTTTTTCATTAAATACATTAGTCGCCACAAGAGGCTTAAATTGTCACTCTATTGTTTTAAATAATAAATGCTGTTAACAAGAAATCATCACTTTATACTATTATTATTATTATTATTATTATTATTATTATTATTATTATTATTATTATTATTATTATTATTATATTATTATTATTATTATTATTATTATTATTATTTATATTTTATATTATTAATAGTAATTTATAAATAGGTTTATATAATTAAAATTTATATTCAAAATTAAATTTTATATGAAGAATCAATTGATAAAATTCTGTCTTCCAAATATTTTTATAGAAAACAATAAAAATTGATTAAAAAATATTTTCATCAACCTTCCTCTAAAACTTTCAAAAATTGATCTCATTTTAGTTTTCTTTTTTTAAAAATAATTATTTGTTTGTTCAAATGGAAAAGTAATATGAAAAAAGATTTAGTAATATAAAATTACTAAAAAATTGATCAAATCTTCTTGACAAGTTGAAATTTTATGACAGCACCAAAATTTTCAAAATATCTTAAGAAATTGTCCCAAAACACCAAATTGGGAAATTTAGTAAATAAATGCTGTCTTAGTTTTGTGAAATATTAACTGAAATAAAATTTAATATATTCATTATGATTCGATTGAAAATATCTTATCAATTTATGGGATAATTTATAATTATTCTGGACTTCAATTTGCTCACATTCATAACATCAATCTTATCTTATTTATAATTAACTTTGAATTGTCATTATCAAAGAGCAAGCGGAATAATAATAATAATAATAATAATAATAATAATAATAATAATAATAATAATAATAATAATAATAATAATAATAATAATAATAATAATAATAATAATAATAATTATTATTATTATTATTATTGTTTATAAAATATGTACATGCAGTATTCCGATTATTTATTCTTTTAGCTCATTTATGACCATAACATTTTATATCTGACTTACATAATATTTTATATTTAGCTTTATTTTTCCCAATAAACCTCATTGTCTTAAAAGTGACTTTATAATAACCTAATTTTATGATTATCATGGTAATTTAGAAAATTAGAAAATTACAAATTTAGAAATTACAAACTTTTAAATTCATTTATTAATATTTATTTACTAATAATAAAGTAATGGTGTAAAATGTTTTTGTCGAATGTCTTACACTTGAATAATATAAACAGAACAAACTTTGTCATACGCCATGTTTACAAGTTTACAGGATTTCTGTGAATTAGCTAATTTGTAAGTGATGTGATTTCCAGTGTACCGGGGAAAGTATGCAATTAGTTGAATCAGCAATATTGTATACTTACCTGGAACGATGAGAAATCTTCACGTCTCCTGCATAGTACTGATGAGAGTCAAAAGCTCGAAACTAGTTTACTATTAGGATTTGCACTGGGTGTCACAAAGCTTGTAATGTTTATTTTACAAATAATATATTATATATTATATTATTTGTATTATATTATATTATATTATATTATATTATGTTTTGGACATATTTTATTTATGGAATATGATTATTATACAAGACTTTTTTACATTTTACCTTGTAAAAATTAATAGTTATAAAATTTGTTTTAATTTTAATAATATATAGATTTAAATTTTTTTAAACAGTTCACAAAAATGACTAATGACTAAAAACTACGGAAATGACTTAGCTAGTTATTTATATGAATTACATTTGTATAAATTATTCCGCAATCGACAATTGATTATAAAATAAGTTTATCTAGATTTAATTTTCCAAATTATATTTTAGTAAATATTTAATTGAAATATCTCCACATTTCACCCGAACTGAAAAAAGAACTTGTAAAAGTTCCATTTATCGCAACATTTAATTCCTTTTGATTGAAATTAGTATTACGATTTTCCAGTGAAGATTACTTGTGCAATTTGAATGGGAATTAAATCAAGGGAAATATTACATTTGTTAATGCTCACATTATAATTAATATTGGTAAGTATTACCCCTCGGGAATTGCAGGAATTGCGGAAAATCCGAATGGAAAATGATTTTACGAGACGCAATTTGTCGGATAATTAATTGTCGCAAATAATCGTTGATCTTTTAGACATATTTTACAAATATTCTACTTCCCACGGTATTTTTTTGTTTTAAATTACTAGAAATATAAATATTTTTAAGAATTTGTGACGCAATATTTTGTTTAAATAAAATCATTGTTGCTAATAAGTAGATAAATCCGATATGATGGAAAAAAGTTTTTTTTTGTTATATATTTGTTTGTTTTCAAATAAAGTCATTGTGGTATTTTTAAAAATATTTTGTTTAAATATAAGTAGGTGGTAGTGTCCCATCCACTACCCCCTGGAAAAGGGTAATTAATAAACAGGGAATTTCCGGGGTCAATCAACAACCAAGGAAGAAATATCGGGATTTACAAGATCGTATAGGACGTGTAGTTCATCTTTATTAGCAGTCAACGTACTTCAGTTTTTACGAGCAATCGCTCATATTTCTCACAATTAAAGAATACATGGGTGTGTTTGATTATATATAAAACAATGTTTGTAATTATTTTATGTTGTGTATAAGTAAACGCTTTTCGTTATTTTTTTGGTCATTTTTTTGATTTTGTTCAAATGTACAATGTATAATCGCCCTACTAATAAACAAAATTATAAGAACGTAATCATACTTTTTACCTACTGACACCGATCTAGCTCCACCGCGCTGGGGGAAAATGATTTTTTCCGCCCATCATAAATAGTTATAAATAACTATTTTAAGATATATTTTTGACAGTGAGTGGCTTTTTGTAGGTATTTGTAGAGTACACAAAAACTATGTTTTATAAAGGAAAGAGAATATTAACAAAATATACATCTATTTACAAAATAAAATATTGCGAGCCTGGAGGGCGAAGCTAATAATACTCGGGTGACGGGAAAGTTTTACAGCTTCCGAGTTTGGTTGTCTGTTTGTTTATGTATGCGTCCACTCGGATATCCCCACATCTAAGAGTCAAAATTCAATGAGACATGTCTTAAAAACTTGCTTATTGAGTAGATTTAAGGGGAGAAATAAATAGAAGGTTTTTTCGGTGCAGCTTAAAAACCGGTTGTTATAATCGCTTCCTTTATTAGTTGGAAAGAGCTAAGAAATCTAAATAAACACCTCGTTCACACCACACATTTAAATAACATAGTTTTTGAGTTTTTTTCCCAGTGATTTGAAAAGCCATTAAAAATAAAATTCTTTATATTTTCTAACTTTATATAATTTTAAAATTGTAATTTTGTTGGTAAGTCTACTTAAAAAAATCTGGAGTAAGAACAAGATACCTAAAAAACATCCCAACTTTCGGACAAATTCTGGTCTCACACCATATAATTTTATTTTCATTCCTATTATTATTACTTATCCGGCCCGCGAGCCTCTTTTGACCGGCCCCCAGTGTTCATTGATCCACACCATATAACCAGGCCCTTGATAAGCTTTCAGGAATGTATGCAGTTGACGTTAGAGCTACACCATTAGTACAAATACGCATTTAATATAAGCGTGGTGGTGCAGCAGTAAACTTCCGGTCACCTCTCCACATTTACACCTCACTGTGAAGTATTTAGTTATATTCTATTAAGGAAACTTCCAACTTTCATATAGAGCGTATAATTGTGCAGGGCTGAAGATGATCCCAAGTTCGTTGGTGTGCTACTGCTACTCTAATAGCTGGCCTTTATTCAATCCTGTAGGAGAGGTTAGGATGTACTAGTAGCTCTCTCTTAACTGTGAGGATGAGTGTGACTGGAATGAATGCATTAATGCCCTTGTTGTCATATTATTAGGCAGGTGAGGTTGTACAATAAAACTCCTTTACCAACAGTTCAATTATCAAAAATTATGTTCACTACCTCTATGAACAAAACTTATAATTTTATGTTTATATTATAAAAAAAAAATACGCAATTTCAACCACAGTTGAAGATGAGCACTATTACAAAAAAACGAAAAGTTGACAGTGAACACCGAGTATTTAATGATAAGTCGACATCGGATTATCTGTTTGTAGAATCAAACAATATGCTCGTTTGTCTTGTTTGCTCGCAATCAATTTACGTTAAAAAGGAATTTAATGTAAGACGGCATTACCAGACTCAGCATGCAGAAAAGTTCGATCAGATACAGGGACAATTAAGGAAAGATAGGATCGAATCTCTCCGAAAAGCACTTCTAGGGCAACAGACATTCTTTATCAAAGTTAATAAAGAGGTTGAGTGTGTTGTGAAGGCGAGTTTCATGATAAGTGAGATAATTGCCAAGAAACTGAAACCGTTTTCTGATGGGGAGTTTGTCAAAGAATGCATTGATGCTGCTGTGGATTGTATCTGTCCCGAAAAAAAACAACTTTTCTCGAATATCAGCCTTTCTCGATTTACAATCATAAGACGAATTGATGATATTGCAAAAAACATTGAAACAATCTTGAAAGAAAAAGCTGAACTATTTCAAGCATATTCAATATGCCTTGATGAAAGCACGGATATGACAGACACCGCGCAGTTAGCAATTTTTGTGCGTGGGGTTGATCAGGACTTCCACGTTACGGAAGAACTGTTGAAATTAGCGAGCATGAAAGGGACTACAACTGGAGAAGATGTTTTTGATGAAATCAAAACTGCATTGGCAGAAAACGGGCTTTTTCTTCCAAAACTAACAGGAATAACGACAGACGGAGCTCCGGCAATGGTTGGAATAAAAAATGGAGTAGCTGGTTTATTGAAGGCGGAGCTTGTTAAAATGAAAGGAAGTGAGCAATTAATTGCATCACATTGCATAATCCACCAAGAGAATTTATGTGTAAAAGAACTAAAGATGGACCATGACTGTTGTTGTGAAAACCGTGAATTTCATAAGATCACGTGGATTGAATCATCGACAATTCAAAGAGTTTCTCACTAGCATTGAGACAGAATACTCGGATGTAATTTACTTTAGCGAAGTTCGTTGACTGAGCAGAGGAAAAGTATTGCATCGCTTTTATTGCCTTCGTGAAGAAATTAAACTTTTTATGGAGATGAAGTCGAAACCAATTCCGGAGTTATCCGATGCAAATTGGCTACTTGACTTGGCCTTTTTGGTTGACATCACAACGCATCTGAATGATCTAAACACGAAGTTACAAGGCCGGGATCAACTGATAAATAATCTTACGATCATATCAAAGGATTTCAGACAAAGCTGAAACTATGGGAGAATCAATTATCAAAGGACATTACGGTGCATTTTCCAAATTTAACTGATTGCAAAAATGATGCAAATTTAGCTAACACGAAGAAATTTAATGAACACATAATTGCATTGAAAACACAGTTTTCTTCAAGATTTGCTGATTTTGCCGAACATGAAAATGATTTCAAACTATTTTCTGAACCATTCAGTGTTAATGTTGAGACAGCACCAGAATCAATGCAAATGGAGCTCATTGAATTGCAGTGTAATGGCGATCTGGAAAGAAAGTTTCGTGACGTCTCTTTGATTCAATTCTACAAACTCTACATTTCTCAGAAAGCGTTTCCATCAATCCGATATCATGCGCTGAAAATGGTCTCACTTTTCCCCAGCACTTACATCTGTGAACAATTCTTTTCTAAGATGAAACAAACAAAGTGCAAAAACAGTGATGATAACTTGTCAAACGAATTACGAGTAGCAACATCAACTATCAAGGCAAATATTTCAGATTTATGTCGTGATAAGAAGTGTCAAATGTCACACAGACCAAAACCAGAACAAGATTGATATTGATATGTTGGGTATATTTGAGTAGTATATGCAAACTTGAGAAGCATAAAAAATATAAATTCGAACAATCCAGAGTTTGTGCGAGTAAATAAACTATAAATATGGGATTATTAAAGTTAAATTTGGGTATTTTCATAGTTTGTATATTTTGCCTTCCAATAACAACTAGTATATAGTATATAATATATAATATATGCCTAATCATGTAAATTTAAATGATCTTTGCTATTAAAAAGATATATTATTGGAATATATATTAATAAATTCGTGCTAAATACATCCGGCCCCCGAAACATTTTCAAAGACTGAACTGGCCCCTAACAAAAACAAGTTGCTCATGCCTGACTTATAATATATTGTATCATGCAATAGATACCTATGTACATTTATTTAAGAAAATTCGAGTTGGTAACGTTTATGAATGCATATATATAGCAAATTTTACCTTTATTTAGCCTATGATCACTTCCATTTTTATCTTCCAAAATTAAAATGAGTGATAACCTGTCGTATGTTAATGTGTGTTCACGTTAAAGTGTGGCATGTTAATCTGTCACAGTATTAATCTGTCATATGTTAAAGTGTGTCTATTTTAAAATTCCGCATGTTAATCTGTTTATGTTAAAGTGTCGCATGTTAATCTGTCGCATGTTTAAATGTTGGCATACCCCTGGAAAATATCTAAGTTGACTAAGAATTTTATTTAGGTCATGAAATACTTAGTTTCCATGGAAATTAGCTCCAAAGTCTCTCAATTAAAATGTAGTTCACACCATAATATAACAAATTCTATATATTATGATAATCACACCAGTCTTATATTATAGAATTAAAATCGTATACTTCAACAAATAGCGAAACAGTGAATAACATCAGCATCAAATGCCATAATATAACCACTTTCATATATTATCAAACATAGATGATCTTATATTATAGAAATAAAATCATATACTTCAACACATGGTGTGACAATGAACAAAACCTTTAATAAAATACTTTTAAAAATATGTTGGTGGTAAAGCAGGGGGTAATTTTTATTACTGAGAGAATTAATTAGTGATTTTTGATGACTAAAAAATACTAAATTTTATCTAAAAATAATAAAGAGTTCTGATGAAAAACGAAATATTTTTTTGAAATTAAAATAACAAATTATTACAATATTCACAATAATTATTTTAACTAATTAATTAAAACCATGAAATAAATTAATTAAAATTTTTCCATTAATTATATAGTAATTTATTAAAAAACCTTAAGTAACCCCTGACTCTAATTTGATAAGGAAAATATTTAAATAAATTTCCCAAAACAAGTTATTTGAAAAAACAAATAGCCAACAGCACTTTTGGAAACAATTATCAGCTTTAGCTAAGTTTAAGTTTCTTAAAACAAATTCCACTGCGTACATTAATATTCTGATGAAAATATCCTAATTCCGAAAATGAAAATTAATTTGCCTTGGGTCACTAAACCTGATTTGATTTTATTAAACATTAATTTCCTTGAATTTATGAAGATTAATTGAAAACATAATTTTCAAATTTAATAATTAACAAATTATTTTCATATAAAATTTGTTTGTTTAACTACATATTTCATTTTAATTAAGAGAAACGGCAATTGGATTTCGTTTGTGTTATTCTTCTCGGTATTTCGAGTGTAAATTGTATCCATAGTAGAAATAATATTTTAGATAAATTATTTGTTTTTAATTGAATTAAGTAAATTAATTACGTTTTCAAAACAAATTAAGAAATTAAAAAATATAAATAATAAATTATTCACATTGTGCTGTTTTTAATTCATATTGATATATTAATAAAGTATATTGAAATTATTATATTTTAATGCGTGACATTTAAAATAAGTCATTTATTTACATTTATTTATTTACAAAAATACATTATTATAAAATATAAAGAAAGAATTTACTTCTGTAAAACATGACTTATAATTTATGTAATAACTTTGCAGATTTCGATATTTATGACATATATAATACAGTAAATCCTCCAACTGCGCGGTAGATACGTTCCACAAAAACAACGCGCAAACCGAAACCGCACACTGTGAACCCGATTTTATATGTAATTATGGGGTTAGATTCTATATGTTAGAAAAATTGCAAAAAATATAATAAAAAGTCATTATTCAACGACTAATATACACATTCACATTAATATAAACAATAAAACTATAGAAAACAGTCTCAATTCAACGACTTATACATAACGATTATAAACATGAATAAAAATTAAATATAAATAACGTGGTTTCAATCACTGCTATATTCTGATGAGCTTTATTCTAATGACCGTGATTCTATAAGTTTTTGAAGAAGCTTGTTAACACTGATTGCTTACCAGCCTTTCGTTTGTCTTTATAAATTTCATTTATACTTACTTTATAATACTCTTTAATTGATGTAAGAATTCCTTATAAACTTACACAAATACAATTTTTTTGAAATTAATACATACATATATATATTTTTAATTAAACAAACACTTATAATTATAAACACGGGGAATCACTATTTTCCGTTTCAAAAATTATATGATTCACCGATATGAATTAACATGATTTTTTTTGTCAAAAACAGCAAAAAAACCGCGCAGATAGAAATTTTGGTATTTCAAACATGGCCCTGCAATTGCGAAACCGTGCAATGAAAAATCGCGCAGTTGGAGGGTTTACTGTAGATGAAAAGAATAGTCGTCGTTTCCACTTTCCAAAAATAAATTATATTTCTGTATATTATTTTCATTCACATTATATCACCTGTATGTTTTTTCCATTGTGCTCATAAGTACATATATAAGCGAAAAAAGAGAGATAAATTTTGTTTTACTTAATTTTATTTCAAATATCTCTAAAATATCCGAATCTTTTTTACTTGAAGTTCTATGAATATTTAATAGGTAAATATATAAGTTATTTAAAATGTATTTTCACTTATTCGGTTTCATTCATCCAAATTGCAAACAAATGAAACTAGTCGCCATTAAAATTAATTTTTAAAGAAATTTTGTTTTAATTACTCAATATGAAAATAATTATAATGTATATCTTGGTATAATGTATCATTTAGCCAGAATTTCTGGTGACACGTAAATATTAAGTGAAATTAGAATGATTTCATTTTAATTTATTTTCAATTTATTTTATGTGCGCTTAAAATGAAATTAAATAGGATAAAATTTCTGAAGGTGGAAAATCTTCATTTAATTTGTAATTAAATATTTCCCCTTTCATATAAACATATGCAAACCTTTATTAATTATTATTAATTTTAATATCAGCTATTAATATTTATTTAGTTACAAATTTTACAATTTATTAAATTTCTATTAATTAATAAATAACCATTAACTGATTGAAATTAAATTAATTTGCATTTTACTGAATTATATTTGATAATTTTCACAAAAATCACGTAATAAATTTATTTATCTTTACAAAAAAACTAAAATATTTGCAATATAATCATTGAGCGCACGCCGTGAAACCTTAAATTCAAAATAAATCCCGAAAGAGATTAAGAAATGATTAATTTTTGGAATCTCTCAGTTTAAATTTTCATTAAACTGATAAATTATTATGTTAATTTACAATGCTTTATACACTTTTTATTAGGATGTCACGGTTTGTGTAAATTAATAATAATAATAATAATAATAATAATAATAATAATAATAAAATAATAATAATAATAATATAATAATAATAATAATAATAATAATAATAATAATAATAATAATAATAATAATAATAATAATAATAATAATAATAATAATAACATTTTTTTTCCTCCAATTTCACCACTGATTATTTTTTACATTGAATTTATTAAAAAGAGAGTTTGAAATCAGTAATATATCGATGTTTGAGGATACTCATGAATTTTCGGCACTGATTTTTTCAAGTGAATTTGATCATTATTACATTTAATAATTATTGTTGGGGGTGGGGGGATGAATTTATTTCGTATTTTATAATAAATTTATTTGTTTAATTATTTATATTTTATTTTAATTACCCAAATAATATTTCCTATTTTTAAATTTTATAATTTAATTGAATTTTTAATTTTTTAATATTTTATTTTATAAAAAAACGTTTTTTATATTTTATATAATTTTTTAATTTTAAATTTTAAATCTAATTAAATATTAATTTAAATATTAATTTAGTTGAATGTTGATGGACGATTTAAGTTTTTTGATATAAGAGTTTCCGCGGCTAATCTTATGCAATGAATTTTTTGAACGCTATCTTGTAACATTTTTCATTTTGTTTCGTGTAAGAGTGGTGCTGATTTGTGCACTTTTTTCCAGTGTTCGTGATAATTGCTGGTTTTGCTCTTGACGTGTTCGTTGAGCCTTGTTTGGAACGTTCTATGTGTTTCGCCTATGTACGATGCGTTACATCTTGTGCAAGTAATTTGGTAAAAAATGTTCTTTGAGAAGCAGAAACATTTGGTGGAGGATTGGCATATACAATCTCGATGAAATAGGTCTAATGTTAGAGATTTTAGAGACTTACGAAGCTGTGATTTTCAAATGGGGCAGTAGTTGTAAAAATTGGGCGAATATGAACTGGCAACTCCATATTGCGAATGTAAGCTCTGATTGTATTACATGTCCTATTGTTTAAAAAAGGGAAGCGTAGGTATGTTACTGGCTTATTGACAGTGTTCCTTTGTGTATTATGCCTATTAGAGTTATATTCATTCAAAAAGTATTTTTCTACGAACTCCTTTGGGTATTCATTTTGTAAAAACCGTGTTTTAAAGTTTTCCGCGGTTTCTTGTTTATTCGTTATCAAACATCGATATTTTACTAATTTATAGTCTTCAAACTCTCTTTTTAATAAATTCAATGGAAAAAATAATCAGTGGTGAAATTGGAAGAAAAAAAGTTCTTATAATACTATAATGGATGACGCCCATCACCGAATTGATCATTCCCTCGTCTGTAGTCTTAAAGTAATCAAACTGAAATTCCATTTATATTTCCTAAAAGAATGTAAAAGACGTAACATAATACCTTAAGGTTTTCTAGTCATAAATAAACTCAAGTCCAGTTTTCTATCTCAACAAGCAATAAAACTTAAAGAAAAACAAGAAAGAGAATGGCTAACACTCCTGCATCTCAGCATGTTATAGGAGGATCAACTATTGGACCTTAAGTCCTTGTTCTCCTTTAACAATGAAAGACACTATCCTTTGTCAAAATTTTTCGAATAGAACTAAGCTTTCTCAAACATAAAAAATTAAACAAGCTTATTCAAAAAACATCTAACAACACCAAGCTCTTAGAAACAACTCAACCTTTCATAAACAAATCCGACCACATTTTCACCAAAGCACCAGAAAATATTCTTAGTAAGAGACCAGCTTTCGTTCCACCACCAAACCTAAAAGATCTTAACAAAGGCTGAAATTATAACTACTGCTACTTTTGAAAGTCTAAGAAGACAAGTTGGATTACATCTAAAAACAAAAAAATCAATAACCGAATCTCGTTCAGAATCTTCTAATATCGCTGAAAAATATAATCATCTTCTCAATCCGAATCGTAGAACATAGGGCAACATGCCGGACCTTCTAAATGGCATTGATGAGAACATTAGTAGTATGGAAAATGACATTAAGGACATTGTCAAGAAACAGGCTTATCTCATGAAAGAGTAACTCTCGACACAAAAATCTTTCACTCGTAATATAAAAACGCTTAAAAACCTTAATAATCAAATTATGATCAAATACAAAAAGTTTAATTAAATAATTAATTAATTATTAAATCCCGAATCGGTTAGGCATAATGGCGGAAGAAAATGTTGTGAAACTCAAAAAAGATTAAGAGAGAAACTATAGAAGCTTCAAAGAAGTCACTGTTCTGCCCAAATCAGTCACCGTTCCAAGTATTATCTCAATATTTTACTTTTGTTAAACTTACTCAATTGATCCAAAATGTTTGTTATATAGCAATTGATTCTGCAAATTTGTGTTATAAAAGAAAATAAACTTTACCATTTGTTGGGTTCTGTGTTCTCTAATCAAAGGACGCGTGGAATAAATAAATATCTCCCAACCGTTATTTCTGAATGCATGGCCTAAATATACTTTTATACTTACTTGTATATTTTTCAATACATTTAAATACATTTTCAATCATTAATTTCTGCAAAATAATCCGCAGTTCACATTACTAAAATTTAAATTCAATTCAATATCGAAATCATTTTTAATCGCCATATTTTGTAAATTATTTTCTACAAATTTTGCTTTTCCATGCCCACGTATTTATTCAATTTCATAATTACTTTTTAGTTTAAATTACATATATTCCCAAAAACTTTAAAGAAAATCGTGTATTGGCTCAATAAAATGGGCCCCCAAATTTTTATTAATTTTTTAACTTGACTTATTTTTTTTTAATTTCTGCTCATTTTCAACTCCATTGACAATGACAAGGATATATATATTAATGAATATGAATACAGATTAGGGAGGAGTTGGGTTTGATATTCGTCTCAAACCTTTCCATGTAGCATCGATAAATCACAGAGATCAATATCTGAGACATGCCGATGATGTCACTGGAACCGTGGGACCTTCAGTTCCTAAAATGTGTTGAAGTAGACAACCAGATCAGAGTGATATGGCAAATGGATCCGAACTTAAAACAACACTATATGATGCTAAAAGACTTAGAAGAGCCCCAATCTCAATTCACAACAAACATTCAAAAGTGAACTATAGTTAATAAACAAAATGAAAAACATTGAAAATAGTATTGAAATTCAAATCAATTAAAAAAATTAAATTATTTCAACAAATAAGAAACAAATAAGAATTATTTAAACAGATATTTTCAATAATAAGAGTTTGAAAATAATTTAATGGAAAATTGAATAAATATCAATCGTGAATAGTTTATATTTGAAAGACATTGGAATATTGTCGATTACTGTAAGAATAATATTTAAAATAATTAAATATAATTTGTAATTTAATTAATATGTGGGTAGATTCCATAATCTCGTCCTATATAAGTTATCCTGCCTTTTGCGCTCCGTAGTTGTCCGACTTTCCTTTTGCGAACTGTAGATTTATTTAGGGTGTTAGAACGTTTCCGGGATGAACGGCATGTGACAGGTAAACTGCGTGATTTCTCCATTTTTGGTGTTTTTCTACGTTTTGATTTTAAATCAACTTAAGGCTATGTATGTGATGTCGGTCAGAATTCCACGTTCACTTTGGGTCAAAATCAGTTTTAACCAACATTATTATTATTATTATTATTATTATTATTATTATTATTATTATTATTATTATTATTATTATTATTATTATTATTATTATTATTATTATTATTATTATTATTATTATTATTATTATTATTATTATTATTATTATTATTATTATTATTATTATTATTATTATTATTATTATTATTATATACAAATGGTTTTCAAGTTATAATCAAATATTTTAAAATATTCTTTCATACTTTTATGGTTCAGTGTCAAATAATGGCATTCGATTGAAAAGATGATAATAAAACTAGTAGAAATACATCATATTACGTATAAAAGCAATAAAAATTATATTGAAATAATGCAACATATTATTAAAATTTATTGTATTTTTATTTCATTTTTTAATTCTCGTTTAAAGTGGCTTATTTATGCATTGTTTGTTATTTTGAAAAGAAATAGTTGAATTTAAATAAAGAAAATATATTTTCACCGATACGTATACGAATGAAATTATTTGTTTGAATCAACGAGTATAAACCTAATTTATCAATTGGAAATTCATCAAAAAACATGTATTTAAAATATTGCAAAATAGCCAAAAAATGGTCTGATAAGTATAAAAAAATATTTTGAGAAATATATTTTCACCATAAAATCTTCAAAAATTAATTACTATTTGTATACTTAAATTATAATTACAGACGCAGTTTTTAAATATTTATTTTAAAAAGAATAGAAAAGAATTTTTTTTCAAAAAAGTTATTTTGTTTTCCGGTTTGAAATTTATGTAGGCAAACAATTTTAATGAAAATTTAGTTTCAGAAATTTTGAAAATGTTTTGCATCTTTTCTTTTAATGTTATATGAATAAATATAAAAGTTTATATTTAAATAATTCTTTGTTAAAATTATATTTGAAATTATAATATATGTAAAATTATATTATTTTCGTCAAATATTTTCTTTTTTCGGTATGTAGTATAAAATTTTAAATATGTTTATTAATGGTGGTATTTATATACAAATCGAAAAAGAAAGTTTCTATAAATAATAATAAATAATAAAAATAAATAATAATAAAAATTATAATAAATAATAATATATAATAATAAATAAAAAACAATAATAATAGATAATATTAAATAGATAATATGAAATAAATAAAAATAAATAATAGTAATAAATATAGTTAATTTAAGCTGAGATTTATTAGTTTTGAAAAGGAATATAATTTTGTTTCTTACAATAAAAGGATGTTTAAAAATATTAACGGAATTAACAATGACAATCAGTGATGAAATTTAATATTTTATTATGAAGGATAAAAAGATTTTGTTAAAACAAATTGCAATTTTCCATCAATTCAAATGAAATATTTTCGTAATCACTTATTAATTATTAAGTTAAAAGCTTTGGTAAATTATTGAAGTTTTAGTATATGAGTAAGTGAAGAAGAATGCAATGTAATTTCATTTGGGTTACTTGATGTTAGTTTGAGCGATAATTGTCTTTTCTTTGATTTTTGGCTGTATAAATTAGTTCATCTTTATTATTTGTCTTATGTTTGGAAATTCTCTGCAGAGAATATTTTTAAAATAGAGATGGTGAAGGTCATTTTGGAACAAGTAAAGGTTTAAAAGAAGTCTTTTACAAATTTAACAGTCTAAATATTTTGCAATATCTTTCTTTAACAAAATCAGATTTTATTGTTAGCACTTCCTGCATTTTTATTGTTAATATTGTTGGGATTTTAGTGGTTATAGTTCATGAGTTTATTATTACAAAATTAACTACAGAAAATCGGCTCTCTAATCTCAAACTGGAAAACTTTTAAAACGGGAGGCGTCTTAAGGTATAGTCTTTTAGATGTACAAGGCATTTTAGGTCTTATTACTGCCTCACTCCTTTGGAAAGATGCTTCAACCAGCATAAGGCATTTACAGGTGACCCTCCTATAACACGGTAAATAGATTCCAAGTCAACGGCGTGTTGTGTGAAACCGTGTTATATGGGACCCAGGGCCAATATAAAAAAGGGAGTTAGGTTCCAAAAATTAAAATATATACACATATTTTTTAAAGTATATAGAAATAACTTTAATTTTGAAACCGTGTTATAGCAGGGTCACCTGTATAATATAAAATAAAATCAATAAACCTATATTAATGAAACAAATAAACTTACGTATATGTTGAATTTTAATATTACATGAATAATATTTCAACCGTAGTTGAAAAAAATAAAATTAGCACACAAACATAACACAAAGTAAAATATACAAATAAAGTTTCTATAGAAATGTTTTATGGAATAAATTCATTTTTAATTTTTATTTTTTGAAGAAACAACGACAGATAAAATATTAAAATGTTTTGACGGAAATTGAACTCAATTTTACTACTCTAAAGTTTTCGAGAAAACCAAGAAAAAAAAAGTAAATTTTGAAGACGAATTTCGTTTGTAAATGTTATTATGAATACCAGGAAGTTACTTGAGGTCTATAACTTAGAAATTTGAAGAGATTAACTTAAAAAAGTCAATTTAAAAACCTAAAAACATTGTTATATGAATATTCGCGCTTTTATCTCAAAATGCATAAATAAAATGAAAATATATTAAGAAATAATATAAAAACATCAAATTTAACTTAACAGATATTAAAACTTACTTTAAAATTGTAAAAATTACAAAAATCTAGTTCTGTCAATTTATACTTTGAAAAATAATTTGTCAGAAATTATGAGTCATATATTGATTTACACACAAAACTGTATGATACACGCTATTATTCCACACAAGCGGTTGTTGATGATTTGTACTGATTCCAAGCGTATCTTTGATCAAATTAATTCAGAACCTAACTAGTAATAGAGTTTATTTCTTTTTGGCACAATCACACAATCAAAATTAACTAAGTTAACTAAAGAGTGAACTCTTCAAGTGACTCTTGGAAAAGCTAGGAAGAACCTTAGGAAGAAACACTTCTTTTCTTTTTATTTGTAATATAATATTATGTCTGATTTCTTTATGATTTTTCTCTCGTCGTTTTATTTATGATATTTCTTTGATTTCTATCTTTTCTGTAGTTTTCTCGATTTTATACCATTTGCTATAGAATCCAATTAACTACTAAATTCCATCGCATCTTTAGAATGGTTCTTATAATGCCAATTCATTAAAGATGTTAATTGTTAGAGGATCTTTCAACAGTGGTTGCTTAGAAGTTATTAATTATTGATCTAAATTATATCCTAACGGGTTCCTGAGCTCCACGACCTTTAATGAAAATAAAGTTGTTGATCTCTTTTGAGCCCGCTTTGACAGGTTACTTCTGCGATTGTCATATTCAACAATTTTGTAATTTTTCTGAATAATTAATTAGTTAGTTAATTAGTTTTTTTTGTAATAACTTAACTTGAGGATCTACATTAATTTTTAATTATTCTAATTTATTATTAGTTATTATTGTTTTATTTTCTAAACACTCATGCCTTCTGTTGGAAAAACTGATTTTTAATTTTCATTAATTTTTTAATTTGTTTTTATTTAATTTTTCACATTTTTCACTTTTAAATTTCATTTCTACACATCTATGCAACCTCAAAAAATTTATAAAATCATTTCTTTGAAATTTTGATGGATTCAATTGTTATGTTTATAACTCAATATATTTTTTATTTGTTTTTCATTTTTCATAATTTTTACTCAAAGATTTATAAATTAATTAAATTTTAAAAAATAAACTAACACATTTCTGAAGATTTTGTCTATATAGAATATTTGGTAATGGGAAAACGCCAAAAAAATCTTCAAAAACATTCGTAATTTCTAAGGTATATTTGAGTTAAAGTTTTATTTATTGACAAACCGTGTATTTTTTATTATAGAAATTTAGTGAATTGTGTTTGTATTTAATTTTTCTAATCTTATTTAAAATCAATTTCGTCAGTGGAAAACATTAATTACTATCCTACTTGACAATGACAGGAAAACTATTAAAATATATCAAAAACCGAATGTTCTTATTTTAAAAATATATTAATAATATCATTTAAATTATCTTTTTTGTTTATAATAATAACTTTCAAATAATCACAAGATTTTCACAAGAACTATTATTAAAACAAACTTCAAAATAAAAAATAGGATAATTTAATAATGTATTTTCTTATTCTGAGAGATACCAACAATACCGTAAAGATCTGAAAATAATACCCACTGAAAAAAAATTTCCGGATACATTAATAGCAACATTTTTCCCAGTAACAGAACTCCGAATAACATACTCGTGTGTAACAATGGGATTTTTTTTCAGAATATTGTAATTTTCCAAATATAGTGTAAATGGGTATTATATTCAATTATAAATTGTGGTATACATATTTATATTAACGATAAATAAATTGTTAGACTTATCTCACACATAATTAATGTCTGTAGGGACGTAGTTAGAGGAACATAGCGTGCATTTGGCCTCCACCATATAAATTATAAAAAATTTGAAGAAATTAAAATCAAACCGAATACTGCTGTAGATACATTAACAATATGTGATCCAATTTTTTATAAAAATATTTATATTCTTCTCACAATATTTGCTACTTTGTCGGTATCAACTTGTACAGCAGAGGGTTTTTTCATCACTTAAATACCTGAAGTCATATTTAAGAAATGACATGGATGAAAAGGTTAAACGGTTTCGCTTTGTTATATATTTATCAAGAATTGCGCATAAGAATTGCGCATAGGGATATAGTTAAAATATATAATATGCAAATTTATAAATTTTTTTAATTCAAAATGTAAAATTTGCCATCGATTGCATTGATAGCCGCCATGAATGAATATCATATGATATATCCAGAAAAGATTCTAATTCAATACTTAAAACCGAATTTAAGGGACATAAAAGAAATTCCAATAAAAGGACATGAAACTCTCAAAACCTACAATCCAGAAATTGATAAATTTGAAGACGTATCTAAAAAGAAATTAATATCCACTTTCAAAGAGTTCGAATATGACTTAACGCTGAAAGAAACAACAGACCTTTTAAATATAATCCTTCCTCCATTGAACTATGAATTAAACGACTCAATTTACACCAAGAATCTGTCCCCTATACCAAGCACAAGGGCTGATGTAATTTTATTAACGAAATGTTTGGAATCTCTAGAAAAACAGAGAAAGACCAAAAATAACACCGTTTGTCCAATTAGGCGAGAAATCTATACCGATCTTTTTGACGAGCTGATTCGGCAGCTTACTATTCAATCTGTCGAACGTGGCTTGCTTTTGTTAAGAGTAAAAAATGAAATCACAATGACTTTGAATTCGTATGAGTGTATTGCAAACAGTTTCACTCGGTTCGCTTGTCATCAATTCCAGTTAACTGAACCCAGCAAACAGACTCGCGAAAACCGAATTAACGAATTAACGGATGAAGTAAAGCAACTGAGGTTGCTGGTGGTTGCGGCTAAAAAACGTTACGCTGCAATCCAGAAGTCGATTGAGAATCGTCATGTATTGTTTGTGACAAAGTTTGTTGAAGATATTAAGTGGTACAATACAATCCAGAAACAATTACGATTGCAATTTGATGATATAGTTAACCAATTTAAAGCAGAATAAATATTTGACGAGATTCTCGTTTGCTGGTTATTTCAGATAATGTATTATTTCCATGATTTGTAAGTGATTTGCTAATTCATTTTCAAGTTAAGCGAAATAAAAGGTAGTATTTGTGGGGTTTAAATTTGCTTTAATAAATAACTTAAGAATTTGAAGGCTGTATAACAGTGATTTTCAATCTTTATTTGGTCTGTGGCACACTTTTAATGCTTACCAATTTTTTATCTATGTATCTATTAATATTATAATCTGAATTCTCCGTGAAACTATTAAAACATTTTGGCTGCACTCAGATTGAAAATCACTGCTATACACATAAAGCACATTAGGACAGGGCCTAAATGACAAAAAAATAGGAGCCTAAAAATATATAAAAGCTAACCAAAAATACATGTCTGTGTGTCATTAACAAATATGACAATAAATAAGGGCATTCAATAAAGAAAGATAGAAAAATTTATTTAAACACCCATTTGCATAATCTATAATATTAAAAAGTTCAATAAACCTGTTATAGAAACATGCAAACTTAACTGGGTGTTGAATTTCAGTGTTGTGTGGAATTAAAACTTTTATACGCCAGAAACTACTCAGATACGTTTCCTATAATATAAGAAAATAATCAATAATCTTAAATTATAGAAACATACATACTTACTTTGATTTCACGCTGACGTGAATGAAATACGCCTTACACTATCGGAATCCAAAAAGTGGTTGAAAAATTAAATACTGCATACAAACATAACACATACTAAATACATGCAAACTTTCGATATATAGAAATGAGATACGTTTCTATAATAACTATAATAATGTTTTTAATGTATTTTTAAAGAAACTAATAATACAAATAAAAATAAATGTTGACTAAAAGTAATATTTAAGAACTTGAAAAATAATCTCATATCTATATGGATCAAAGTTCAAGCCTTAAAATTTACTGAAAATTAAACAGCTTATCTGAAAGTCATTTCTAAAATGACTAAAATAAATTTCCAGAAAAATGAAATTCATTAAATTGGTGAGTCACCAATTGTAGACCGATTGATGTACACACTAGCCACCACTATAGAAAATGTATCTCAGTGGTGTTTCACGAGTCATTTTGTTTCGGTTTGAGGAGGGGCGGGGGACTTTTATTTTTTTGTAATAGCAAATTTAGCTTATCATATTTAAAGTAAAAGTTTTTTATAATTATTATTATTATTATTAGTATTTTTTTCGTTATAGCAGAAATATTTATTAATATATCGAATTTACGAACACTAAAACATTAAATTACAATTTTTGCTTATTTGAATATTTTTTCCTTTTTTTCCTTTTTAATTTTATAAAATTTAGTATATAGTTATTTGAGCGGTGCGTATTTAACTAATAATTTAATATGGTTTGTAGGGTAGGCAATTGGTCGTGTGGTCTATATAAATGTCATGGGTATAACAGAAGATTAATAAATACATTTAAAATAGATACACAAATAGATGCATTTGAGTATATAGAGTAAGATGAATTTTTTCAGATTCTTCGGTATCATCCAAAGAGTCCAGGCGGCTGTGGATTTGTAGAATGTCAGATCCAGCAAGACATATTGGTGAAGCAGATTGACGATAGTTCGGTCTTGGTGAAATTGAAGACGGATTATTTTCACAACTGTGCTGCAGATTGGAGTTATTGGTGAAATATAAATGACAATCGTTGAAATCTATTTTCTTTTGGTAAACATTCATTTCAGACATTGACCGCTGAGTAACTGGTTCTTCAGATTGTGAGTAATGCATTTTAGAGTCTCTTTTCGAACAGTCAAAAAATCATGGCGAAAAGTTATTAGAACAAAAATTAAAAAATTTGTTATTTTTAATAACGCAATAACGCATTTGTAATTTTTTAAGTTAAATAATTAAAAAACTTAATAAAATTAAATAAAATTAAATCTACATGTTTCAAGCACTACAATTATTATTATTAATATATATTTTGCAGAAAGGCTTATCTTATCTTTTACTTGTTCAATATTATTATTATTATTATTATTATTATTATTATTATTATTATTATTATTATTATTATTATTATTATTATTATTATTATTATTATTATTATTATTATTATTATTCCCGTCATCTCTGTATTCGAGCTCGAGAACATTATAGACCGAAGGCTTTGACCCATATTAGTGAATGCAATAAGGGCTGTTACTATTATTATTATTATTATTGTTATTTTTATTTTTATTATTGTTATTATTATTATTATTGTTATTGTTATTGTTTTTTTATTATTATTATTGATATTAGCATTATTATAATTAATTATATTTATTTTGAGCCTGAAAAATGTAAAATTTCGGTTTTCTTTTTAATAATTTAAAGGTTAACCAGAATTCATAAATATAAATAATTTTAATTGGATTTTGCGTTGAGAGCATAAATTATTTTCGTAGACTCTATAATTTTTCTCCGTCAAATTAATTGATTTTCCTTTTATAAATGAAAATATGTAATTTATCGTGACTTGATCGAGAAGAAATAATTATAAGATTCTCTTTTTCGTATTTTATCTGAAATTCAAAGAATTTCTTGGGGAGTAGAAATTATGTTTTGTTTACTAATTATGGCAAATATAAACCACCAAAATAAATTTAGAAAATGAAAAATTTCTCTTGTTTTAATAATTAAAAATTTGATTTACTTCAGAGGATTTGAACGATATTAATTGATTGCAATGTGCATTTTTACATGCTCCAGTACATGAGGAATGTTAGAGAGTGACTGAATTTCCCTGGAGAAACGCAGCTAATTTTACATATATTGCCCATAATATGGTGAATATTTTATGCCGAACGGTGGAAAGGTATTTGGAGGTCCTAATGCAATCGGGTTTAAAGGTGGCCTTCAACTTTGTCGAGAAGAAAAATTATTAAACTGAATATATATATTTTTTTCTAATTTTACCACTGATTATTTTTTCCATTGAATTTATTAAATAGAGAGCTTGAAGACTATAAATCAGTAATATATCGATGTTTTTTGATACTCGCGAATTTTTATAATTATGTTAGGCACCTCAACCAGATGTTTGGTTCACCACATCGCCAGTTCTGCTTACCAAAAATGGCCCTCTAAACATTTGTATTCAAAGTATATTTTATATATATATATATATATATATATATATATATATATATATATATATATATATATATATTATTGGGGAATTATCAAATAATTATGACAAAAACTTTTTTTTCATTGAAAAAAATCAAACATTTAATTCTATCCAAAATTAATTTTTTATTTTTTGTCAAAAAGAAGATAAATTAAATATCATAGAATTTTGAGACTCCCAAATACTTATTAAGAATGTTTTATTTCATTAACTTAATTTTTAAAACTTAAAATTTCGAGTTCCCTCAATGAGAATACAGGTACAGGCATTCATGGCCAAGGTGTGGAGCATTTATTGTATCTGTATTATTTTATACTTATACAATCTCAGTTAAAACCGTACGTTTTTATTTGATTATTTTTTATCACATTTTCTATCGAATTTGGTAATTTTGTAATAGCTTCTTCATGTGTAAATACAATTCATAGCTTTCTTAATTAATTTGATTATGATCCTTCGTATGTCAATACAACCAATAATTTTTCCTAATTCTTCTTCTTTTGAGCTGTCAGGCTTCTTGAACGCTGTATTTTTCCCTTTACTATGTTGGTGCTTGCGATTTCTAGTGCAAAATTAATTCTAATTATATAAAAATTGAATTTTAATATTTTTAGGGGGAGGCATTGGTAGATAACAAATGAAAAATAAGATCGAAAAGGATAATTTTAAATTAATGGCGGTCCTATGCAATGTTATTCAAGATATACAAATTAATTAATTAATTGAAACTTATCAATCAATTTAATTAGTAAATAAAACTTTTTATGTTAGTAAACAAGAACAGCGGAACCATCAGAAACAGGGATAAAATAATTAATTATTCAAGAGTTTTTCGGATTTTCATGACCACGAGAGATTAATCCTTGAAGTTAATCCTTATGAAAGGGCCAAAGAAATTTATTACAATTATCACAACGGTCGAAGAAAGAAGCTATTAAGTTGAGGCGCAGGTTTCCTGTAGGATTGCTTGCCATAATTATCAATCATAGGTTTTCTATTTGTCAGTGATAATCAGAACAGTAGTGATTTTGTTTAATTATAATCTCTTTCTTATAAAATAGTAATATTGTTGAGGATACCTAAATAATAATTCATAAAGAAATAAATAAAATTACCTGGGGGAAGATCGCCACGACAAACGGGACGATCTATAGGGACTCAGAAAAGAACACGGAAGTGAAAAGAAATCAAAAATGAGAAAGGGAAAGGAAATAAAAGTTATCAAACAGGAAAATAAAAATCAAGGTCAGTACTAATTAATTAGTACAAAAAGGAAAAAGGAATTTTGAAATCAGGGAAAAAGGAAAACAACAATATCCTTATCTCGACAGCTTGCGAGTGATAATAGAATTGATGGGAGAAGGCGGCCAAACAAGAAAGGAAAAAGGGAAAAACAACTTGACAGCTGTCAGAGATAAAAATGGGACAGTCGGGAAAAGCAGGAGATGGAAAGTGGAAAAACACTCGATTATCTGAAGTGCCACAAGAGAAGCAAACTATATAAGGGAAAACTGGTGAACATGAAAAGAGAACAAAAAGGGGAACAAAAGAGACGACAAATTTAGAGGGAAAATTAGAGACGATTTGAGAGACGATTTGGAAGACGAATTGAGATACGATTTGAGAAAATAATTATTGGAGAAAATCAGACGTTGGACGAAACGTTGTTGGATAAACGATTTGTGGAAAATATTGTAAAGAAAACGATTGTGGAGAATAATTATTGGAGAAGAGTTGAAGAAAAGAATTAGTGGAAACGAAAACGAAAAGAAGTTACTAGAGTATTTGAATAAATTTGTGAAGAAGGTCAAAGAAAACAACCAGCTCAAAGTCCCAGTTAATAAACCAATCAGTGATTTGTGATCCTTTAATCCGGTGTTATACACAAGTGCTATTCCTCACCGAGTGTTGCAATAAGCACTGTATAGTCACCCAACAGAGTGTTGAATTTATTGTCAGTGTCAAGTGAAAGTTTATTTGTGATTATCAATAAAGGTTTCTATTGTCAAGTGTTATTTGTGAATTATATAAAGACACGCTTGGAGTCAGAGTAACATTAAATTTTATCACCAACTCAATAACCCAACATATTTTGGTGAGCCCGACGTGATCAAAAGTTGGTGAAAAGATTGTGAAAAAGGAAATTGAAAAAATAAAGTGTGTTAAATTGAAATTATTAAAGTGATTTTGGAAAGGTAAATTGTTTATTGTAATAATAATTTGAGATTTAGATTTTGTGTAATTTGAAAAGAAATAATTTATTAAAGTGAACCGATATTATTTACGAAGCCAGAGTAAAAAGGAAGCGACAATGAGCAGTGAAGATTTACCAGTTTCAGTTATTAAAGAAAATAATGATTTTGCCAGTTGTCAAAGATTGCCAGTAGAGCAATATGGAGGAGATCCCATTATTTTTGTTGATTTTATGAGCGATTACTATATGTATGCAACGGCTTATGGATGGTCTCAAGCAATAATGATTCAAAGATTACCCTTATATCTTAAAGGAGCTGCTAGAGAGGTTTGGCAACAAATCGACAGGAAAACAATCGGCAATGATTGGGCCAAATTAAAAGATGCATTGGCTGCTAAACTTTTTGGAGGAGATATAAAGAGATTAATGCGTCAGAAATTTTATAATAGAGTTCAAAATCCAAATGAAACAGTGAGCGAATTTGCATATCATTTATCGACCCTTGCTAGCAAATCCTTTGAAGAAGATTCGAAACAACCAGGATTAGCCCAACAGATGCAGGAACTGATTCAAGATCAATTTTTGTCCGGAGTAAATAAAGAAATAAAAACGGCATTATGTTTTGTAGAGTATGACAATTTCGATGAACTAGTTAAAAAAGCAATGAAAATCGAATTGAATCTAAAGAGCTCTAAAAGTAAATCTGAGGTATTTGCAATAATTCCAGTACAAAGAGAGAGATCAGTAACCCCAACCCATGACAATTGGGAATCAGGAAATAGATTTCAACGATCAAAGAGCCCATCACCCAAATGGAGAAACAATAATAATAATATGAACAGAGCAAGCCAAAATTCACCCGGCACTGAGAGAGCTAAAGTTATTCAGTGTGACATTTGTAAGAAAACTGGCCATTATACAAATCAGTGTTGGTTTAAAAATAATTCTGAAAGAGTACCCAGGAGATTGAGTCCCGATTGGCAGAGAGATAATAGAGGAACGAATTTTCGGAGAGCAATTCCTAATGTGAAGTCAAATTTTAATGAAGTACAATGTTATCGCTGTGGTAGAAAAGGACATGTTTCTAGAAATTGTTTTTCAAGATCAAGATCACCATCAATGTCACCATCATCACAAAGAGATAATGTGAATTTAAATGGACAAATTCAATGTCATTTATGCAGAAATTATGGGCATATTGCAAGATCTTGTCCCAGGAATTCCGATAAATTTCAAAGACCAATTTTGAAACGAACGATTAGATTTCAGGATGAAAACCAATCAAAGAATAATGTTGAAGAATAAAATTGAGAACGATGTCAATCAATTGAATCAAAAATTGAATAAATTGATGGCGAAATTTGAATCAGATGAAGAAACAGATTCTCATATGATGACAAGACAAAAATTGAAGACAGATGAATCAAAACTTGATGATGTTACAAGAAACCGAGTTAAAACGGATATGCAAAGTGAAAAGAGTACAATACTTATTGCTAAGGTCAGAAAATTAGTAACAGAACCTGATGCGAATTCCCAGAAATTGACAGAAGCATTGATGAAGCTAACGGAAATACCGTTGAGTTTAACCAAAATTAAAACTGTTATTAAACTTTGTACTGAATGTTATGCAGCAAGTGTGGAAAAGCGAGATGTATTTGAAAAGTATATGAAAGAATTTGGCCAAACTCTACGAAAAATCAAATGGTTAGACCCGATATTTATTAAAACAAATACATTAGACGGCACCAAATCCGAGTATCAAGTTGAAGCATACGGAAAAATTAGCGAGTTGAAAAGAGAAATAATGCACAAATGTGAAGTTTGGGCAGTAGAACTTAAATTTATGGGCCGAGTGTTGGAAGACGACGAATTTTTGATAGATTGTGGATTAATCCCCGGTGTTGAAAATGAGATACAAATGATAAGCATGATTGCCAATGAAAAACCAGTCAAATATGATGTCGATAAAATTAAATTTGAATTAAATAAAGCATTGATCAAGGGAGATACAGGTGATATTATTGATAAATTAAATAATATTTTGAATTTAGAATATGAAGTGCAAGATAAATTAAAAATTTTAGATTGTGTCAGATCCTATGTAAATTCTGATAATAAATATAGTGAAACGATAAAAAAGCTTATTCGTAAATTTGGACAAGAATTTAGAGAAAAAGGAATTTATATTGAGCCATTCGTAATAATGTTAAAAATAAATGATCAAGAAGTGGAATGTACCAACGAGCATTGGTGTACGAAAGTGAGTAAAATACGACGGAGAGCAGCAGAAATTATGGGCAGTGATGGAATAATTGTATTGACATACAAAGGTTTTGAGTTAGATGATGATGAGTACTTATTTGATTGTG
Organism: Schmidtea polychroa; assembly: GCA_959609185.1. Classification (NCBI taxonomy): domain Eukaryota; kingdom Metazoa; phylum Platyhelminthes; order Tricladida; family Dugesiidae; genus Schmidtea; species Schmidtea polychroa. The sequence continues at coordinate 63,680 of CAUHTR010007237.1, read as the reverse complement.
GCTGTGTACCACGAAAATTTGATGAAAATGGATCTTTGGCGAATCAGGAAACGTTTATTAATGAGTTAGTTGCGATGAAACAATTTGAATTAAAGGAGGTAGAAGAAAGCTTTAAAATGGAATTACCAAACTGGGAAAATGAGATAATGAGTAATGATGATGAGATGCACGATGAACAAGAAATGAAAAGAGATGAAATAGAAAATGAAACTGGAGAGATTATTGTTAAAAATGAGATGAAGACTGAAAAGGATGAAATAGAAAATGAAGCGGAGCAGATTATTGTTGAAAATGAAATGAGAACTGAAGTTAAAAATGAGGCATATATGACCAAGATGACGATTGATAATGACATTAAAGAAAAACAATGCAGAAATTTGTATGAAATAAGATGTAAAATAATACAGAAATTCCAAGAGGAGAAAGATCAGAAAGACTCAAAGGAAACTGAGAAAATTGTACGTGCTCTAGTAAACGAATTATATGGGAAATCAACAGAGAGAATACAAGTTGAGAAATATGTGAGAAAAATCGCAAAGAAAATTAAAAAGAGATTCTGTGTAGTGTTAAAACAAGCAAAAGAAAGTATGGAGTTTTGTGATGATAATGTAATAACTGAGATGATGACAAGGAAAATGGATAGAGATATGGTATTCACAATTATGAGCTATATTTTGTTAGAAATCGGAACCTATGATTGCTCAGAAATGGAAAAACAAGAGGAAATAATTAAAACGGCGAGTAAAGTTTTACACAAACATGTTGGCAAATGGATAAAAGAGAATGGAGGTTGGGAAAAGCTGATTAAACAAAAAATGAAACCAGTTGTAAAAATAAGAGAAAATTATGATGGTGTATTAAAAATAAAACCCGTAACAGTTCCGTTTTTAATGTCTATGATCTTAATATTATGTGCAATTATAAATAAAACCTCTACGTTAATTGCATATGATTGCACTCAAATAAAGATTGGGAAAGTTTATTCTATGGTGGATTGGCAGTTCGTAACAAAATTAAAGACAATTCAAAAACTGTATAATTTCATACACATTCATCTTTGGACAAAAGTGTGGAGGAATCTTGTCGTAATCGAACCGATGATGAAGAAAGTTTATATGTATTGGACAGCCAAAGAACAGCAGAAAATTAAAATAATTTCCCAATACCATGTAATTGAGATATTGAGTAAAGGAAAATCTTTTGTCAAAAATGGGAATCTACAGAAATCTCTTCATGGTTATGAAACCTGTAAGAACAATCATTGGTCAAAATTAGAATCTAAAGTTGAAATAAAATACGTTAATAACAAAGGAAATCGTGTTCAAATGCAGATTTATAAAGAAATAATTGTATTATACAAGACAAAAGTCGGAAAAGGGGTAAATGTTTTTATAAATAATAAAATTCAGGAAGTGTTGGACGGACATCGACAACAAGCAAAGAGTAGCCTTCAAAATTCAAAACCGAAAGCAACATCAAATGAATTAATGACGAGAATTATGCATTGCAAGCGAAAAACTAACGCTGACCGGTGGCATATCGTGTTAATCGAAAAAAGACATATTGATCTTCATAATAATAAATTCTTTGAGAACATAACTATTAATCAAAAGTTAAAGTTATCATTGACATTCTCACGTGTAAAAAACAACAGTCTATCATTAAACAGTGAAGAGAACTCATCTCGTAACAATTGTGTCGAATTGCATTTCATATGTATCATTGTGGCAATACCAAGCGGTATCCTACTCATCTACATTGTTATAATCTTGAGAAGTAATGACAATGACAATTCTATTTGCGACTATCAATATTCTGAGCCGCAGCAGTTAGAGACATGGGTGTAGTAAGATATGATTTCATTACATGATATTGATATTGTAGAGTATTTCTTTCTTTTATACCTTTTATGATTATGCTCAAATGACTAATAATAATCTTGTAATGTGACTATTCGTGTTATTCTTCTTGTGAATAAACGGGTTGAGCGGTTGCATTGCTGATGGGAGAAATGGAGATATAGGAGTATGGTTGTTTTCAGATGACTTAACAAAATTTTAACAGAAGAAAACAAGAAAAGGAAAATCAAATGGGAAAATCAATGCGACTAAAGAAAACTTAAAAATTCAAATCGGACGAGAATAGGGAATGAAGGAATGAATGTATGGTTAATTGAACTGAAGTGGGAGTCAATAAAAATAATACAGTATCCGAATAAAATTTAAGCATCCTCAATTACTTTATTTGTTGTACCCTGAAAAATCTTTATAAAGCATTAAATGAGTAATTAAAAAAAAAACTAAATAGTAAAGGCAACAAAAATCAATAATCAATTAAGTCATAAGCAATTAATATAGTGTAAAATTTAATTCAAAAAAATATAATATTATATAGTATAATAAAAATTTCAATACCAATACGTTTGTAGTAAGAACCCTATGGGGAGCTACTCAAATAAATAAAAATATGAATAAATAAATATATGTAATTTTGAATTAATAAAAAAGGCCTTGAAGTTTCCAGATCACAAACTTCGGGATCTGAAGACTTCATGGCAAAATTACCTCGCCGCCTGCAGCATGGCGTAACCAGCGTGCGAGGTAATTTGGAAAAGACAAGATAAATAATAAACCCTATATAGAGAGGAAGAGGCAGTATTACATAATTATTATTTCAATTAATTATTATTATTGTCATTATTGATTAATTATTATTATTATCATAATCATTAGAATCATTGTAATTATTGAAAGCATTATTATAGTATTTTTGCTACCTTTATTACTACTACTGTTATTATTATCAGTATGATCATTATTATTATTATTATTATTATTATTATTAATTATTATTAGTATTATTATTATTATTATTATTATTATTATTATTATTATTATTATTATTCTTATTATTATTAATATTATTAATATTGTTATTATTAATATTAAAATTATTATTATTATTATTATTCATATTATTAATATTATTATCATTGTTATCATTAATATCAAAATTATCAATATTATTATTATTATTATTATTATTATTATTATTATTATTATTATTATTATTATTATTATCAACCATATAAAAATATTGATAACCTGTTTCCAATTGGAAAATAACTAATGAGCATCGCTTTAAACTTTTGCTAATTAATGCTATTAACATATTTGTTCCATTTACCAAAGAAGGCACTTTATTTCTAATAATAGGATAACCAAAAAAAATTTTTCTGAGAAATAATTTTATCCCTTTCACCACCGATATTTCTAATCCTTGAATATTGTAACATGATATGGCTTTTCTTAACAATTTATTAACCGTTACCGCATGGCTCCATCGATCAATTTGTAAGGAAATAGTCACGGGAATTTGTCAAATTAACATAATCATAATTAGAGCATTCGTTATCATTCAAATTTAAAATATTTTTTTTATCAAATTAATGAACAATTAGAAAAGTGTTGTTCATTTTATAATTTTCATACCAACGAATGTTGGAATTCCTCAAGGTAGCCAATCAGAATGTTAAAATTCCGCATGCCAGCCAATCAGAAAACAAATCAGAAATGTAAGCATGCGCAATGAACATAAAAATTAGCAGCCAATCAGAAAACAAATCAGAAATGTAAGCATGCGCAATGAAAATTAGGCACATAAGTGCCACTTTAATAAAAACCTCCTATCTGGACACCTGTCCAGATAGCGGCAAATAAGTAAAAATAAAAAAGGAAAAAAGAAATTAAATTAAAAGGCACAAAGCGCCGATACGAACATAAACGTTCGAAATTTTATCTTAATTTTGGCGGATCTCGATATGTAAAAAAAAAATCCGCAGCGGATAATTGCACAATTAATATTTTGCTAAGATAAATAAAAAAAAAATTTGAAAATTTTCCAGTGCAAGTGCAGCTTCACATTTGTCACTTTTGACGTGTTTCGATTAAATTGATAAAATATTTTCCTTTTCCGCGAAGAGGAATTTTTTAATTAATAGTATTATTATTATTAATATAATTATTATTATTATTATTATTATTATTATTATTATTATTATTATTATTATTATTATTATTATTATTGTTATATTATTATTATCATTATTATATTATGATTACCTTTATAATCAGTATTATTATTCATTATTATTATTGTTATTATTATTGTTACGATTACTATTATTGTTATCATTATTAGTATTATTATTATAATTATTATTCGAACTATTATTATTATTATTGTCATCATTATTTGATTATTATTACTATTATTATAATTATTATTATTAATATTATTATTATTATTAGTATTAATATTATTAAAATTATTATTATTATTATTATTATTATTATTATTATTATTATTATTATTTTTATAATTATTATTATTATTATTATTATTATTATTATTATTATTATTATTATTATTATTATTTTTATTATTATTATTATTATTATTATTATTATTATTATTATTATTATTATTATTATTAAAATTATTATTATTATTTTTTGATCATTATTATTTGATTATAGTTATTATTATTATTAATATATTATTATTATTATTATTATTATAATTATTTTTATTATTATTATTAATATTTTGTTATTATTATTATTATTGCTATTATAATTATAATAATTATTATTACTATTATCAGTATTATTATCTAATTATCATTATTATTAGTATCACTATTGTATTGATATGTATTAATAAAATCAAACAACTATGGGAAGGGATAATTATTTTATCTTGGGAATTTTAAAATGAAAGAGGTAGCTAACAAAATAAATAGATTTCAAAATCTTAATTTATTTCGAGGACGAAATTTTTTTTAAAGGGGGGAGATATGTTGAGGATACCTAAATAATAATTCATAAAGAAATAAATAAAATTACCTGGGGGAAGATCGCCACGACAAACGGGACGATCTATAGGGACTCAGAAAAGAACACGGAAGTGAAAAGAAATCAAAAATGAGAAAGGGAAAGGAAATAAAAGTTATCAAACAGGAAAATAAAAATCAAGGTCAGTACTAATTAATTAGTACAAAAAGGAAAAAGGAATTTTGAAATCAGGGAAAAAGGAAAACAACAATATCCTTATCTCGACAGCTTGCGAGTGATAATAGAATTGATGGGAGAAGGCGGCCAAACAAGAAAGGAAAAAGGGAAAAACAACTTGACAGCTGTCAGAGATAAAAATGGGACAGTCGGGAAAAGCAGGAGATGGAAAGTGGAAAAACACTCGATTATCTGAAGTGCCACAAGAGAAGCAAACTATATAAGGGAAAACTGGTGAACATGAAATAGAACAAAAAGGGGAACAAAAGAGACGACAAATTTAGAGGGAAAATTAGAGACGATTTGAGAGACGATTTGGAAGACGAATTGAGATACGATTTGAGAAAATAATTATTGGAGAAAATCAGACGTTGGACGAAACGTTGTTGGATAAACGATTTGTGGAAAATATTGTAAAGAAAACGATTGTGGAGAATAATTATTGGAGAAGAGTTGAAGAAAAGAATTAGTGGAAACGAAAACGAAAAGAAGTTACTAGAGTATTTGAATAAATTTGTGAAGAAGGTCAAAGAAAACAACCAGCTCAAAGTCCCAGTTAATAAACCAATCAGTGATTTGTGATCCTTTAATCCGGTGTTATACACAAGTGCTATTCCTCACCGAGTGTTGCAATAAGCACTGTATAGTCACCCAACAGAGTGTTGAATTTATTGTCAGTGTCAAGTGAAAGTTTATTTGTGATTATCAATAAAGGTTTCTATTGTCAAGTGTTATTTGTGAATTATATAAAGACACGCTTGGAGTCAGAGTAACATTAAATTTTATCACCAACTCAATAACCCAACAATATTAAGTCATCAAGTGTATTATATTTTTTACAAATTTAATAAATGTTAGTAATTATAACTTATACAATTAGTTGAAGAGGTATAAAATAAATGTAAGATTATGAGAGGTCCCTAGGGAGGGTTGAACTGGGAAACAAATTAATTAATTAATCTCATTTATTATTTAAGAAAAATCCATGAATCATTGGTGAATCACAGAAATTGCAAAATAAGCGATCAACATAGAGAAAATACCTCAATATGTTCATGATTTTCTTTGTGGGAGAGAATGACAAATCCCATCAAGGGAGATACTGTATTATAGGGTTTCGTTAATTTAATACTGAACGCGAGAAGGGAAATTAAAAGAATATTCCTACCGATTTGTTTAAAAGAACTTCAATCTTTACATCTATAAAGAAGTAACAATTCACAGTAGTGAAGTATTATAACAATTGGAAAAAAGTAAAAACTGGAGGTATGTGTTTTAATGAAATACTGTCAAGATTTTAATTTATTTTTCATTAAACTGTCTTCTCTTGAAAAATTTTCACTCAGACACTAATTGACAGCAAATTAAAGATCCACGAAATTTGAAAGTTGAAATTGGCTAGATAATAATAATAAATATTTTAAATAAATAAATTTTTGTTTTGAATAACAAAAGTTTGCAAATAAACAAAGTTTCGAGAATCCTCATTTGAAACTTAACTAAATTGCGTGAGAAAGATTGCAAATTATTTTCGAAATATTTGCACGAAACGCAAGAAGTTTAATAATTGGTATTTTATTTTAGACATAAGCTAATTAAAGTTACCATGGGTTATGAGACAATGTTTCAGGAAAACGTTCTCATTAATCGCAAGAAATGTGAGTTTCTTTAATTTATTGTTTAAATTAATGGTAAAACATTTTTGAAAACAAATTTCTTTTGTATAATTTAAACAATATTTTGATTAATTAAAAACAATTATTTGTTTATAATTTGCATGAATTATTTAAAATGAATAAATTTAGTTGAAATTTTATAAATTATGTTTTCTGGTGGCTTGGAAAGATAATTATTCCGCTTTTCTGTATTGAAATTGCGTTGGTTGTTTATTTTTGCGTTATTCTAAAACCTTTTCATGTTGTTTATTATTATATAATATTTAATGAAAAGTAATATCAATTAATTGGAATTAATGAGTTATACACGAATTAATTAAAAATTAATTAAAAATTAATTGTTTGAATTATTAGCGAAAAATTGAAATGTGTTAGGGAGTAAAACTAGAAACAGATGTGAATTGTAAAATTATAAGCAATGTAAATAATTTTAAATTTAATGGGGTACATTATAGTGAAAACTATTAATTAATAGAATAAAAATTAGTAAAATATATATAAAAATCACTTGAAAAGGGCAGTGCCGAAAATTCGTGAATATCGAAAAAACATCGATATATTAAATGATTCATATTCAAGCTTTTTAATAAATATAATGTCAATTGAAAAGAAATCAGTGGTGAAAATTGAAAAACTGTTTTTGTAATATTATTACATTTTGATATTATTCAATTAAGTATGTTAAAAAGGTTAGTGCTAAAATTACCAGGATAATAAGAATTATAGGACAGATGAACAAATGGACCATTCAAATGTTGAATGCAGCATACAACATCCTGCAAAGGAAAATATAGAAGTTCTATATAATGTAAAAGCACTCTCGAAAGTTATTTATGGAGGATTAAAGTACACTTCGGGCTTGGATTATGGCCAAATATCAAGGACATATTGGAATGAAAGATGTCAAATCTCCTGAATAAAGAAAATGTGAATATGCTTGGTATGAATTTCAAACAATCAAATCAAAATGTATAATTTGGTGTATATATGGTTAGATACTAAAAAGTAAATAATTTTGAATTTACAAAAATTGAAGATCATTAATCATATATATATATATATATATAATACAATAATTAATACTATGTTGTATTGAATGATTGTAGACTATAGAAAATCTGCTAAACGTTTATATCTATATATGTGTGTGTGTGTGTGTGTGTGTGAAAATCTCATTGAAACAATTTGTTTAACTAACGTAATTTTTTGAAATATATATTCTTATAATATCCGACAAGAACAGCAACTATAACTCTTGCTTAAATCAGGTATACAATTCAAGTAAATTCCTGATATTGGTGATTTAACTGTTGTTTTAACCATTATTATTATTTTTAATTAAAAAATTATGTTTTAAATTTTATTTAACAATAATATTTCTAATAATAAAATATATATTGAGGCAAATTTGTTTAAATAATTCTGTTTTCCATAATTTTCATATTAATATTTATAAGAATATAGATCAAAGCAATACACAAGGTACACAAGGTCTTACAAACATTAATATAAAAATTATTGATTAAGAAAAGATCAAAGGTGAAACCAAAAGATAAATATAATAATTCTTATTCGTTTTAAAACTAGAATTAAGGCGATGCTTTTCAACTTTTGTCAACTTTTTTGTCGACTTTTTTGTCAACTTTGTTGGATACTTTTTTATATGTAACTTTTATATAATCAAACCATCAAATGTCAAAGAAGTCTAATTTATATTTATCAAATACGCGAAAATATAGAAAGAATTATTAAAAATAAAATTATTAATAATTCGCAATCGCCATTTCAATTTAAATAATTAGCTAGTTTTTTTTTGAGATATTTCGGCAGATGTAAGGGTCTTTTATACTCAATTAATACCCAATTAGTAAAGCCATCTCTTTCGTGTGAAAATCCTTTGAAATAACATTACAAACAAAATGAGAAAAATTATTCATATATTATTATTTTGTTTTTAATTATTGATATACACAGAAAGAATTTTTCTTGAGATTTAATAAATATATATGTATATATTATATACGAGTCTTGCTCTTACTCATAACACACTTATCCCACAGTTCCTCACACTTTTTGAAACCACTGTAGAAATCCTCTTTCATGTTTGATTTCAGTTTCCCTGTCTTGACTGCCTTGGTGTTCTTAGTATAATGAAAACCTTTGCTTTTTCAGGTTCATTAAAGCCAGGTTTGCCTATCTAAACGCGAGGTGTGGCTGAAAGCACATCTTAACGTAACAAAGTTTCACATTCGACTGACTGTGCCAAACAGGTTAAAATTATGTAAATTTAAATTTTTATTATACGTAAATGAATGTGGCCATCGAGGATTTCAAGGAAATTATGACAGCGAAACTAAAGACACTCACAGAATTGATAAAGAAAGTGGTAAGAATGATAGGATAAATATGTTCGAAGTAAGTGTTAATACTTTGAGGAAGAATGATAGTAATGTACGAATTTCGATCATAAATATTAATCTTGTGAGAATTATTATTGCAAAAATGTCTTTTTGAAAACAGAAAATGTTGAAATATCATTTATTTTCATTTGGAGAGAAAATCGACAGTGCTCAGTGTCAATTTTTGATATTTTTTCAAAATAAAAATTAATGGATAATCAAAAAATTGACCAAAAATAATCCTTTTGAACAGTGACGGAGCAAGTAAATGCATGATCCTTCGTTGTGGGCGCTTCCACCTATCAAGGGCCCAAAATTTTTTAAAAAATTGTACAATACTTATTTTATATATGTACACTGAAACGCTTTTCACGCAGCTATAGTGAGTCCACAAATATAAAACTATAAATTAAGAAAATAGTATTATTCTTGTTAAAATTATTTATTCAAATATTAATTTTTGTACTAGTGCGTAGTTTGCATCTTTGATATGGATTAAATTATAACGCTAATTTGAAACGCTTTAAAACTTTAAACGTTAATCTTATTTTTAGTTTTATTGTGATATGATATATGAAATAAAAATCTAATATGTGTAACTTTTTGTTAAATAAAAGACTTATTGGGGGAAACATATTTCTTTTACAAAAAAAAAAAGTTCAGCCATTGATTTTGAAATAAAAACATTAATTTTTTTATTTCTTTTAATTGATGGAAAGAATGTAATAATTAATTCCTAGTTAAATGCAATAATTAATTCCTAATTAAATGAAATAATTAATATTTCCATAATTATTTCAACTAATAAATTTTATGTATTTTATTTATATTTTTCTATACATTTATGATCGTTTTTCACAATAAATTTAAGGATAAAATGTTATTCATTAATCATTTGTCAATTTTGATAATGGTAGGAATGAACTAAGATTAGAGCTTTGCGATTTTTACTTATCGTTTTCGAAGGAATTTTTCTTAGCAATTCAATGTTTCATATAAATATCAAATAAAAGGGTTTATTAGTTTTTTAAGGTTACACATTAAGATTTTATTATAAACATATGGTCAATCTTTTGGGGATAGTATTTTATAATTTATGTTCACAGTCTTCCCTATTCAGTATATATATATATATATATATAAAATGTTATTTGCATATTTTTATCAACGAATTGCTGATCTATCATCATAAAAAAATACGAACATAAATATATGATTATCTTTATTAAATGTTAAATGAAACAAATATTAGTGTTATAATAGATGTTTACAATAATTGTCAAATCAATCCTGATTCATATAAATCTGATAAATGTTATATTGTTTATCTGATCATTTTCTAGACAAAACAGAACTGAGATACATTTTCTATAGTGGTGGTTAGTGTGTACATCAATTGGTCTACAATTGGTCACCCACATATTTAATGAATTTCATTTTTCTGGAAATTTATTTTAGAAATTTTAGACATGACTTTCAGGTAAGATGTTAAATTTTAAGTAAATTTTAAGCCTTGAATTTTAATCCATTTAGATATGAGATCATTATTCAAGTTCTTAAATATTATTTTTAGTCAACATTTGTATTATAATTTATTTTTTAATTTATTTTTTAATTTTATTTTCAGGTTTTTTAGGAATTTTATGAAATTTATTTTATAATTATTTTGGAATTATTTTGGAATTATTTCGGTAAGTCAGATATATTTTTAATTATAATTAAATAATTAAATCAATCACCAAAAATGTATTTTTATAAAACATTTCTAAAACAAATATCAGAAATTCTAATGAATATTTAACTTAATTTTAACTCAAAAATAATAATAATAATTATTATTATTATTATTATTATTATTATTATTATTATCGTTATTATTATTATTATCGTTATTATTATTATTATTATTATTATTATTATTATTATTATTATTATGAGGAGTTAAAATTAAAATACTAAATTAAGTTAGTTCATGATTAAAATTTGTAAAATTTTAATTGAAACTTAAATTATTTTAAGATATTAAAATTGAAATGATAATTGAAATTTTAAAATAAAATAATTTTTAATAAAATTGAAATTCAAGTATGAATGCGATGGTATGTTGATATTTGGTTGAAATTAAAATTTAGAAAATGTCCCAAGAATATTTGTTTATATAATCAGATTTAATGAAATATAATTTTGGATTTAATAGTCTTAGTAATTTATTTTGATGACCGAAGAATTAAATGTTATAGCTTCTAACATGGCGACATTCCAACAGATCTGCTTATTGGAAGATTACTTCCAGAAAAATTCCACAGAGGAGATGACCTCGAATTATTTATCAAAGAATGTCAGAGGTTCTTTGAAATAACGAAGACACCAGTGAAGACCCAAATGGTACTAGTTATTACACTTCTGGACAGGACTTTGATTGAAGAATATGAAACCGCAGAAGGTAAAACCGTTGAACAGAAATTAAGAGCAGCTTTTCATCGACCAACGTCATTGATGGATGACTTAAGAGAAGCCTTGAACTACGAGCAAGGTAACGAATCAGCGGAAATATTTATAGAGAAAATATCAAAAATGACTAAAAAATTGGCCTCACACACTTGGAATGAGGAAGAAATTCAGAAATGTTTATTGACACATTGTGTAAGAGATAAAGAAGTCAGGAAAGAAATCGAAATGAAAGATCTCAAAACGGCGGAACAAATTAAAGAAACTATAAAGAAGATAGAAAAAGTTAACAAGGTTATTGAACAAGTAAACACGGTGAGATCAATACGACCTACAACTGGGGGAAGAACTTATAGAGATGTAGTACAAGTTGGAGCCACGAAGAGAGAAATCAACGAATGGAAACCAGAGACAAGAGTTAAAGTGATAGAATGCTGGACGTGTCAAAAACCGGGACACAGTAGCAGAGAATGTAATATAAAAAGAAGATTTCAATGTTATGCATGTGGTGTTGAAGGTCACATACGAAGAAAATGCCCAACAATCAAATGTCATAGATGCAATGCACGAGGACACAAAGAAAGAGAGTGCTACACAAATATGGAAAGACGAAATCAAGGAAGAGATCGAGACCAAAGGAAGATGTCAGGAGGATGTCAGAATTCAAAGAAATACCTATCAACAAAGGGAAGATATGTATCAATCAAGGAACGTACATCAAAGACAATGGGGAAACCAACAATATAACAGAAAAGATATTGCAGCTATCGAGTCTGATGATGAGATGATGAATACAAAACAGTCAAGCCAGCCAGACGAGTATAACAGGGAGAATGACCCAAACGAGCACGCTCCGTCAAACGGGACATTGATCGGAGCAATTTACTAAGTAATATTGATTTCAACCAAAGAATGAATGCTAACGGTATGTGTAATTTAAGTATGTATGATGATTGTATGATTGATAAAGATTGTAGTGTTTTTGAACGTGATATTAATAATAATAGTAGTGTAGAAATTAAAAAGTCGAATGATAAGGAAATTCAGAAAAAATTTAAAGAGGAGTGTAAAGTAAATGAATTAGTAAAACACGAGGAAAGAACTATAGAGAAAATTTACAAATTCCTCAAGAAAAATGGAGACGTGTGTATTAATGAAATTGTAGAAGATACTAGAGAGCAGAATATTTTGTCAGTAGAAGAACAAAAAAGTCCAGTAATAACATATAATATAATGCAAGGTAGACCGAGTACAACACTGGATATCCAAGGGCGGAAAGTAGATTGTTTATTGGATACAGGAGCGCGAATTAATGTGATGGCTAAATCTGTAATTGATCGATTAGAAAATATCGAAATATTAGAAACAAGGGAATCGCTAAGATGTGCAAACAACAGTAGATTAGAAACTATGGGTAAAATAAACATCAATGTTAAAATGGGCAGTATTGAAAGAAATGTAACATTCATTATAGTAAAGAATTTAATACCAGAAATTATTGGAGGAGTAGAACTACAAAGGTTATTTGGTATAGAATTGAAATGTATACTAGAAGAACATGAAAAACGTAGTGATTTCATTTGCGAAATAGAAGCTAGATTTGGGCGGATTATAACAGATGAAGAAAGACTACGTCATGCCATCGACGTTTTAAAAGTTACCGGAAATAAGAGACTGCTAGAAATATTTCAGGCAAACAAGAATGTTTTTATGGCAGATAAATGGGACATTGGGTGTACCAATCTGATAAAACATAAGATCATCACGAAAGGAGAGCCAATAATGATTAAACCGAGACGTCAGCCAATAAATTTGGAAGACAAGATTGAGGAAGCAATAAAAAATCTAGAAAACAACGGAATAATTAGGAAGTGTAATTCACCGTGGAACACACCTTTAGTTTGTGTATGGAAGAAAGAGAAAAAAGACATCAGGCTTTGTCTAGACTTCAGACAATTAAACAAGATAACAGAAAGACAAGCATTTCCAATGCCAAATGTAGATGAAATTTTAGACATCCTACACGGATCCAGATATTTTAGCTCAATCGACTTGGGAAATGCTTATTACCAAGTGAAGTTAGATAAAGAATCTCAAGAGAAAACAGCATTCTCAACAAAAGAAGGACAGTTCTGTTTTAACAGGATGCCGTTCGGTATTGCAGCAGCACCAGGAACATTTCAAGAATTAATGACGAAAGTATTGAAAGATTTGTGGAAAGATGGAGTGATGGTATATTTAGACGACATCCTAATATTCACAAAGACAGAAGAAGACCACTATAACATATTTGGGAAAGTCCTAGGGAAGATCGCAACAGCAGGACTAAGATTGAACCCCGAAAAATGTCAAATATTTAGAAAAGAAGTGAAGTTTCTGGGACACATAATAAATAAAGACGGCATACAAACAGATAATACTAAGATAGAAGCAATACAATCATTTCAAAAACCAAAATGTGTGAAGAATCTGAGGAGCTTTCTGGGTATCTGTAACTATTATCGACGGTCCATAAAAGACTATGCAAAGAAGGCAAGAGCACTAGAAAGCATATGCGGAAAAAACAATGAGAAAATAAGATGGACAGAGATGTGTGAAAAGGCTTTCGGGGAAATGAAAGAAGCATTGATAACCGCCCCAGTATTGGTATTTCCAGATTTCAGAAAAGAATTTATATTAGACACAGACGCGAGCTTCGATACTATTGGAGCAGTTCTTTCGCAAAAGGATGAAAAAGGACATGAACATGTCATTGCATATGGTTCACATGCGATGAGCAGCCACGAAAAAGGATACTGCATTACCAGAAAAGAATTATTGGCAATATACTATTTTTGTAAACATTTCAACCATTACTTATATGGTAAGAGATTCGTACTGAGAACGGACCATAAAGCTATTACGTTTATGGTAACAACGAAGAAACCAATAACTGCTCAATTCCAGACATGGATCAACTATTTAAGCAGCCTGGATATTAAAATGGAATACAGGAAAGGAACAAGCCATACAAACGCGGATATGCTATCCAGGAAAACATGCGGAACATGTGTACAGTGTATGATGGAACACGAAGACGCAAAAACCGGCAAAATTAAAACCAGAATATTAACAGTAACAGCAGAAGGCGGATATAACAAGTGGCAAAATGACAATATGGAGGTCCAAGAAATAAAGAATAAGTTAGAAAATAAAGATTGTAAGTTCATAATGGAAAACAACACGGTACTAACTAAGAAAGGTAAAATATGGATACCGTCAGATAATAGACAGAGGATGATAAAAGAAGTACACGTATTGCTGTGCCATGCAGGTGCACAGAAAGTAACAAAATATATCCAGAATAACTGCGACATGGAAAATTTAGCAACGGAAGTAAAAAAGGTAATTGAGAACTGCGAAAGATGTCAGAAAATGAAAACGATAACAACCAAGACAAAGGAGGAAACTCAAACAATAAAGAGTACAGAACCATTCGAGAAGATATATATGGATATATGTGGGCCATTGAAAGAAACGTTCAACAAAAAGAAATATATCTGCGGAATCATTGACCACTATAGTAAATACATCTCATTAACGGCCATAAACAAGCAAGACGAAAAAACAATTAGTGAGACGTTATTAAATAAATGGATATTAAAGTTTGGAGCTCCAAAAGAACTTCATGTAGATTGTGGGAAGAACTTTGAAGCAAGAAGNAAGAACTTCATGTAGATTGTGGGAAGACACTTTGAAGCAAGAAGTATAAAAGAACTAGCAAAGGCAGCTGGCATTGAATTAATTTTTCTCAAGCCCATATCACCATAACACGAATGGTATTATTGAAAGACAATTCAGAACAATCAGAGAGTATATTAACGCGTCATTGAATGAAGGAGGAAGGAAAAACTGGGCTGATATAGTGCCAGAAATAGAATATACGTTAAATGCAACAGTTCAAGAAACAACGGGGAGTAAGCCCAGCAGAGGATTATATTTGGGAGGAAAATCGGACAGAATGAAATGGTACTCGAATAAAGAAATAAATAGAGAAAGATATGGAAAAGAGAATAGAGGATAAAACACTAAAACCAAAAATAAGCAAACAGTGAGAGATTTTGAAATGGAAGATGTGGTCTTGATCAAACAAGAAATTCGAAATAAAGACGATGCAAGGTGGGAAGGGCCGTACAAAGTGATAAAGAAAATACATGAACGGAGCTACTTACTTAAAGATCAAAATGGGAAGATGGTAGTCAGAAATGTTGAGAAGATCAAAACATTTTAAAAAGGGGGATGTGAGGAGTTAAAATTAAAATACTAAATTAAATTAGTTCATGATTAAAATTTGTAAAGTTTTAATTGAAACTTAAATTATTTTAAGATATTAAAATTGAAATGATAATTGAAATTTTAAAATAAAATAATTTTTAATAAATTGAAATTCAAGTATGAATGCGATGGTATGTTGATATTTGGTTGAAATTAAAATTTAGAAAAATGTCCCAAGAATATTTGTTTATATAATCAGATTTAATGAAATATAATTTTGGATTTAATAGTCTTAGTAATTTATTTTGATGACCGAAGAATTAAATGTTATAGCTTCTAACAAACATGAAGAACAGTTGCAGAAAAAAAAATTGAAAATTGAAAATTCTCCATTCACGCATCATTTGAAATTAAAAGAAAGTTTATTGATGAAGCAGCTGTTGAGTTACATTATCAACAAATATTCAATAAGATCATTTCAGTTTTACAAAAATCATTACAAACTCGCTTTTCAAGAATGATTGAAATTTGTGATAATTTTTAATTCCTGTGGACCTTCAATAGCATTGATGAAGACATATTGCAAAATCAGTGCGACAAGATTAAAATTAAATTTTCGGATGAAATTTCAACAGACCTGTATGATAAAATGATATTTTTTAAAAGCATTTAGGCAACCAACTTCAAATCATCAAAGCCAAAAGAAGTGCTTAAATCTATTATTGAAATGAATTTGGAGTCAATTTTTCCAAATCTTGTAGTAATATTAAGAATATTTTTGACAATCTCGGTTTCTGTAGCCGAGTCTGAACGTACGTTTTCAGCTCAAAAACGTATTAAGAATTTCTTGAGATCTACAATCGCACAAAAGCGGCTAAATGGATTAGCAATGCTGCATATTAATAACGATATTGCAAGAAACCTAAATTTTAGTGAAATAATTGATAAATTTGCAATTTCAAAAGCCCATAAATCATTAATATAATAAAATTTGTTTTTATATTGTGTTGTATATATATTTTTTATATATATTTTTTAAATATTAAAAAGGGGCCCCAAAAAATATTTGGCCCCGTGCCTCTTTCCTAGGCCCTGCTTACAACGGATTTTTTGGGAAAACAATTTTCCACTTTCAAAATACAAGCAAGTTCTTTTGTGCTTGTAAAAGAATAGAATCAAATTTATTTTGGTTGTAACTTTCCTTCAAGAAAATCATTGTACAATAAAGCCTCCGTAATATTCATTGAAGTTGTTAGCTTGACAAATTAATTTTAAATAATAATTCTGTTGGCTAATTCCCTTTAATGAGGTTAAATAAAAAAGTATCCAGTGACTTTTGATTATTCTTCATATGCTCCCCTTTAATCGGTCATTTTTTGATTGTATTCGCAACAAGAAAGTTTTTCTTTTCTATTGTTTTTTGTTTAGGAAATAATAAAATATGAATTCTTTTAAAAAATAAAAAAATCAAGTCAAATTTTTTCAATTTTTTAAATATTTCCAATTAAATATTTTTGACGAATTGAATCTAATAGAATAGGTACTTGATCCAAAAAAATACATCACCTAACATTTCTAAAATCTCGAACAGTAAAAAACAAACAAAAAAATGACGTAATAAGGAGAAAATGACAAATTTAACATGATTATATTTTATAGGTTTCGATATTGTTGTTTTATATTTATAATTCAATTTAATTGAAATTCCTACTCCCAGACACTCAACAATGGTCCAAGGAAGACTCTTGAAATGTTCTTGGATGTTGGGCACAGAAAGCAGAATAAAGTCACAATTCCCCTACTAGCTTTGCAAACAATAGTAACATCAACCTATTCATAAACCTAGAAAAAAAAACACCTACAATTATTTAATCTCAACGACTTTCAAAATTAAAACTAGTATCAAAATACAATTATTTGAAAAATTATTTTACGATGGTTTATTGTTATCGCGTTGCTAATTTATTACTATTGTTATTTTTTATAACTATGGATTGATCACACATTTTTACACACATACATCAAGCGATCATTTGCGCGCTAATATTAATTTCTAAGTAATAAGTAATCTCTCCAATATTAACAAGAAATTAATTTATCAAAATTTTTATAATTATTACAATTACCATTATTAATAATAAAGATTCTTAATAATACGTGGAGTAATTTCTTTGTTTCACTAGAATTTTTTATTGTGTTTTAATATTCAAAACTGAAAATGTCACTGATACCAAATGAAAAATTATTAAATTATTCGTTTGAGACTTATCGTGTTAATCTCCAGCATCTTAGTCGTAGAAATCAAGAAGTTAATTGCGGTTAGATAGCTTTTTTATGATTAAAATATTTTAGTATTGGAATTTTTAGAGTTATTTGATTGGACTTTTAAAAATAAAGTACCTCACCATTCCAAAGTAAAAGCATTTGGATTTCATAATAACTTGGTGATAGATGAATATAATCTACATCATGTGTATTTTATTTCTAAAGACGGAAAAGTAAGTCAAAAGGCGTTTTTATAAGTTAATTTGATGTTATTAATTCAGTTTGAATATAATTAACTTTAAATTTTATTATATTTGAATGCCATCGTTTCACATATCTGAAAAAATAACTTTATACCTGCATTTTATGATTTATTTAATTAATAATTTATATAAATGTAAACATTCTTCAGTTTATTTGTAATTTTGTAAAATTAGATCATTTATATTTAGATTTTCAAAACTATATATTGTGAGAACACTGAAAAATTAAGTGAGCCGGTTGTAATTTTTGAAGCTAAAATTTCCAAATCTAATAAACGAACAATTGCCTCCTAATTTGTTTTTTCGTGTCTTCTGAGATTGCCTTGTTATGTAGATGGTTATGGATGTTTCTATGTTTTAAATACTTTCGATCGAGATCCCGCTGGCGGCGGCGATACTAAAAGTATTGGGAGGTTAGATTTTTTCATTGTTTTCGATTATTATGTTATAGATAATAACGTCGACATCCATTGCTGATAACGATGTCAATTCTACTCTGCTTGAATGTCGATTGGAAACGTATGAACAGTGAAATTGATTCTCCAAACAACTTAACTGAGGCTAAATTGCATTGCTGTGAATTGCGAATATCGACAAACAATATTACTGTCTATTCAAAAAATGTTGAATTGGTCTGGATATCTTATCGTAATTAAAATTAATTATTCAAATATTTCTAACATAGTTTTAAATAGAATTAAATCAATCCAAAAATTTAGATTTAATTTGTAAAAAGTTTGGAAAGGAGATTCTCCTCCGGAAATGGTGACTTTTTCCAATGATTTCCAAACCTTACAAATTGTCAGTAATCATAGTTTTCGATATATTCCACCTGGTACGTTTTGAAATTAGGAAAAGAAAATATAATTAAATTAGATCTAAGCATCGATACCTTATGTCCGGACAATGTTGGTCGATTAGCTCATTGGTGCAATGAAACCGAACAAACGATTATATTTGAATATTTTCTCAACATTCCCATTGAAAAATTCAAATTAGAATTTCAATATCCTACCGACCAATGCAAAGAACTCGTCATTTTCATTATTCTTGAAACTCAAACTCAGCCAATGGAATTGTATAGGAACGTTTCTGTCTGTGAATTCGATGACAGCAAAACCAATTGGAGCGTGGAGAATGAATTGTAAATAATTTTCATATTTTAAATGGGAATTTATTTCTATTTTGTAGGTTGCTGATCAAATTTAGGAAAATTGTATCGGGAGATGTTGACGAGGAAATAGTGTCGAAAAAACCAAAAGTAATTAAAAATTAATTTAATTATTTTAAAATTTGTGTTTCTATCCAACGAAAGTTAACTTCGATTTTATTTTTATTCCATTCGTGTAAAATGTCATTGGAACAATCAATATTTACTCGATTGACTCCATTGCCATAGATAACAAGTTTGTGATTTCCTAGCTTCTAATTTATATTTTGTTGGGTTTTTATGTGAAAGTCGGTTCTCTCTAACTCCCCGTGTTCTTATTCAGCCAAATAAATCAAACCCAACAAAGAATAATTTTATTTAATCTTTATCACAATTACAATTTGTCACTATTTGCACCTTTCTCCAGATTATTTTTCAATCTATAAGGTAGAAAACTCAAGAGGCAATCACCTTTTCTTGTACGAGTCTTACTTTGTGTGATTTACTATATTTTCCTTTAAATTACTGGTTGCCGGATTTCTGCTTCTCTGCTTTCCTTTTATATCTTCGACCAAATGGCGGCTTGTTCACTTCTGAGCTCTCTTTTAATACTGTTTATGAGAGGCCTATTATCTAGAAAATGGCACTTAATTATTTCCTCGGGAATCCTAAATCAATAATTTTGATTTTTTTGTTTACTTTTGATTAGGGTTTAAAATATTCCTCCCTTTATCTCACTGCGCATCGGGTTTCCTACAGCGATCGGGCTTCCCATCGTTTCGGGTTTTCCATTGCCGATTAATTAATTTGTTTTTTCGCGTTAACTTTCACTATAAACACCTTATTAAATTTTCATTATAATTTCTGAACTCGTCTATCAATTTTGCGTTCAACGATACCCCATATTGATTTTTAGTAAATTTTAATAAATTTTGCACTTTTATTGATTTTCATTATAATTTCTGAACTCGTCTAACAATTTTGCGTTCAACGATATCCCATATTGATTTTTAATAAATTTTGCACTTTTATTGATTTTCATTATAATTTCTAAACTCGTCTATAAATTTTGCGTTCAACGATATCCCATATTGATTTTTAGTAAATTTTAATAAATTTTGCACTTTTATTGATTTTCATTATAATTTCTGAACTCGTCTATCAATTTGCGTTCAACGATACCCCCATATTGATTTTTAGTAAATTTAATTAATTTTGCACTTTTATCGAATTTACCATTATTTGTTATGCTTTCCTTTTATATATAATTTTTTTGGTTTTTGCGCTAACCCCAGCAATTTTCTCTATCTCGTCATTCTCTTTGAAAATCCATATAATTAAAGCACTAATAAATGATTTTTACAATATTGCCCAAGACTGCACAAAGAGTACATGACATCGGTTGGATGTATTTTGTTTGGTTAAAACCTCGTAATTTTTTGAATGGGAATATTGTGAAAAGCAGCTGATTTGGTCACAATTTCCTCAAGCTTATGTTCTAATGGGCACTATTGCATATTTTTCCATTCAATGTATTCCTTGAAAATGGCGTGATTAGCGGTTCGTTTGACACCACAAGAACCGCAGTGCTTTTGACATATGTATACAAGGAAAAGAGAACTCTACCCAAAACACTTGATGACGTCTTTGAGATCGCTTGTGTTTCCCCAACAGTTAAATTTCCATCCCCTGTCGCTTCAAGAGGCTGGTACAGAATTCTATATAGGCCATTTCTTTATTGCAAACATCATATAGCAATATTTTTAATCCTAATTTCGTATGACTTTTGAGGCAGCTAAAATTTTAGCTTGGCGGCTATTGGATAATTGGACTGAATGACACTAACTATTCCTGAAGTAAATGCTAATAGGGCGTCTTCTAATTAGGCCGTTCATATATGGTTTTGTTTCATGCAGGGGACTCGATTCATCTTTCTGAATCATAGAATTGCTTAGTTCAATGTCTTTCTGTATTATTTTTTTTCAGAGTTTGTTTTAATGAGACTGAATTTTTATATAATATGTTTGAAGTAATATTTTCAAATTTATCTTAAAACAGCGGAAAAAGTGATAATCAAAATGTTATCTTTATTTTTATTCAAACAGAATTGAGTCGGTTATTTTTAATTTATTAATATAATTTAAATTAATAATTTACACAGTGTTGATTCAAATTGCAATTGTTAAGTAAAATCGCAAAAGATAGAATAGATTTTTTAGTTCTTATATGTGGTATTGGATTTGATTGGATACATTTGTAACCTACATAGATGGTAATTAGTGGCAATGAAGATGTGGATGATCTCGATGATAGTGAGCTAGGACTCGGGTTATTTAGTGGAGTAGATGGCAGTTTAATAGATGATGAGGTGAATATTAAAAAAAATCGATGATTTTTCCCCTTTCATTCTTGTCGCTTTATAGATTAGTATAAGCAAAAATGAGTGGTTGTTTAAATTGAGGTTGCGAAAAGATGAACCATTTAGTGCTTGTTTGCGATCGAATGTAGATGGATTATTATGGACTAAGCTGAATTCCGATGACCAGTGGTTACATTTACATACTCTCAACGCGTTTGGCTATGTTGCAGCAGCGAAGGTTGACCGGAAATTCATTAGCTGCTCATTGCCAGATAAAGATGAAAACGGAATAAAATTTGCCGTTATTACCGATTGGAAAAGAGAGCTCTACATTCTGATGCAGCGTAGATTGCTCGATTCGTCAATGACTCTAAAAAATAGAACCACGGGACAAATTGTGGAGAATGTTGCTGATGAATTTCTTGTGACCCTGGAAAAATCTCAGGAAATAATGGGAGTCGTTGCAAATCAAAGTCATATTTTTGTTCTATATCGGCAATCTGATTCCGTTACTGGAATTACGGTTATTAATTGTTCTTAAATAGAATTTTGTTACGTTGTCTTTTACCATTGGTCGATTTTAAATTAAAATAAAACAATTATGTTTGTAGTGTTTTTAATTTATAAATTAATTAATCAGATTAAAATAGGTTGTTTTCGTGATAATTTTAAGTAAGCAATAGAATTTTGAAATTTCTACGCAAAAACTATTTTTAATCTTTTTTTAAAACGTCCCGTATAAGTCGAGTAAATTTTAAGAGGTTTTTAAGTCCTAAATTGGAAACCCGCGTATAAGTCGAAGTAACAAAACTAAAAAAAGGTTTAATGATTTCATTAAAAATTAATTTGTACTTTTTTTGACCTGCGATAAGTCGAAGTGGCTATTTTGACTTGAAAATTTGACGTAAATTTCTCGACTTATACGCGAGTATATACGGTAATATAATAATGGGATTACGTTTAATCGTATATGACTAAAAACGACTGGTAATGTGTAGTGGTTTTACACAGCGTTCTATTTAAAAGAAAAAAGCATCGTTATTCTTTTTAAAACTTTCAAAAAAGAAAATAACTTTTATGTTATTATAAAGAAACATTTGTTTTAATGTGAAAAAATTCTTGTTTAAATAATCAGTTATTTTTCTTTGAATAAAATTTTGAAGTGAATTAGTTAAAAATATTTGAAACATTTTGAAAAATTATAGTTTTATAATTTTTATTAATAGAAATATTCTATTATCTTTAATTCTGAAAGTCTCCATCACTTGTTGTACTATTTCCATTAACGCTGAGTGTGGAATTTTCATGAAGCTTTTATATTCCTGGAGTGTTTCCAATTCAATTTCGGTCTGGAGATATTTATAAATTACAATGTGATGCAACTGTTGTTCCAATCATTAATTTAGTGAAAGGCAAACTTTCTGTCGAATCTTCATTAATTTATTAATCTGCTGGAACTAACTATGCGTCTTTAATTCAAAATACCGTTTCTTCTCATGAAGCTG
Organism: Schmidtea polychroa; assembly: GCA_959609185.1. Classification (NCBI taxonomy): domain Eukaryota; kingdom Metazoa; phylum Platyhelminthes; order Tricladida; family Dugesiidae; genus Schmidtea; species Schmidtea polychroa. The sequence goes on along the minus strand of CAUHTR010007237.1, from coordinate 40,289 downwards.
TAGCTCATCTCATAGATGCTTCAAGTAGTAATGAACAACAAAAACTAAATCGAATCGTTCCGGTTTTCATGCCATTCATTGGATTTATTATATCACTAATAATTGGAACTTTAATTGTTGTTCTTATGTCTATCGTTGGATTTTGATTCTGTTTATGTCGATGTGGGGGTAAATGTGGTGGTAAAATTCTATTAGGAATCATTTCTGTTATTATGTTAGCTGGCATTGTTCTAACGTTTAATAATAATCAACTAATTCCTGACACGTAAACAAATCCAAGTAAAGAAATAAATGCCACTTCCCAAATCAAAACAGTGTAGAACTTATGCGCCATTCTCTTTAATATTTACATTGAAATATCAAATGCAGAAAAGTTATCCAGAAACAATGATGGCCTGATAGATAAAACTATGTTTCAAGACGTTTTCAGCTGCCAATATTTTAATAATCTAAAAGCGAATTCTTTTAATGAAAAGGTCAAAGAAAGTCCTTCATCAATCAAGGAGTAAACTACAACATTATGCATATTCTAAATGCTAAAAATATTGGAAATGATCGTTTAGTCATGATAAATGGTTACCGTGTTTTCAAAAATATACCTAACAAATATATACTTATTCAAGACGCTCGTTCGTGGAGAATAACCTAACCCTTCACGCCAATGAGGTATGTAACTGGATACTATGATCGTAGCAGTGGGTGAAGCTGTTAACGGGTTTGCTAAGAGCTGAATCGCAAATGAACATCCGACTGATATGATATATATTGCTCTAGATTTTGGAATTTCTTCGGGACAGTGACATAAATTGAAACCAGTTTTCATGATTTCGGGGATGATGATGACAATGGCGAACATTAGGATTTTTAACGTAATCGTTTAATCTATGAATATTGTATTTCCAGTTGTGTTGTGTTTATTAAATTTACGATGTCTATTAGAATTGTGATTGGTGCGCGATATTTTCGTGAAAATACGGCATCTACTTGCTGAAGTATTACCAGTATCTAATTTAATACGACAAACTAACATGAATCCTCGTTCAAGATGACCAGTCATGGACCTGTACACAATTTGTAAATCTGTGCGGTTATATTTTATTTATGTAAACATTTTAAGGTAATAAATTATGAATTGGTTTTATATTAAGATTTTTTAACAATTTCACTCATTAATTAATACTAAACATGGAGGTAGTTATTTTACTTTAACACAAGACAAAGAAAAATTAAGTAAAGTCTAAAGAATGCCATGAATTGTAGTTTAACTGTGCGAAGTCTCAAGCCTATGAAGATTCAGATATTGGAAATAAGAATTTATACGTCCTACATGATTTTCTCTGATCACCCAATGTATTCATGTCTCACATGATTAAAGATTGAACAATGTTGTGAGACCATGGGAAGGTTAAATTATTGTTGGATCCGAACGCCGATAATATAATTATTTAAGAACATTCTGTCAGCGCAAGCCACACAACAGCATAAGCAGCACCTGTAGTACCGCCTTGTCCAGTAGTGCCGTACCATCAGCTTTGTCAATTTTCATAGCTACAGTAGAACCCAAAAAAATTATTTCATCAAAACCCGGAGGATGAGGACGCAACGGACAAAGTCTAAGGGAATCGTGGAATTAGCTACTTCAGTAACCAGCTAGCCGAAATTTCGGACAACAAATTTAATAACTCGGGCTCCGCCAAGCTTCAATGCGGATTTAGATGTTCCGAACTTGCTCCGAGGCTTGAACTATTTGAACTTCTCATTTTTAATATCAGTTAATAAAGGAGTAGTTATTAGTTCTGATGCATTGTGTTCTCGCGTTATTTATTCACTTATTTTTTATTTTTTTTGTTGTTTCACATGTTTGGATGTAGTGATAACTTAAGTAGTGATAAATATGGCTCTTTAATTAAGACGTAAGACCTTCTATTGGCTGTCCGTTGATTTAGGCTTATATAAGTCGAGAAGTCCGAAAAAGTGAACTCACCTTTACATGTATACGCTGCCACGGTATATAGTACCAATGTGTCTTACCCGTTGGTATGCAGCTGGTTGATTTCAACTATCGTTTTTGACGTTTCACGTATTATCGCGCATACATTAGTTCATTCCCCGTCGTATTTTACCGAGTTGCTTGAAAGTCATCTGAGTCTGATGAGGAACAGTGGTTCTCAACACGTGTTCCGTGATTACTCTTCCAGTGTTCCGCGAAAAAATGACATTTTATCTTTAAATTTTCATTTAAGATACATATCATCAAAAACCTCAATTAATTTTTTTAAAAATGATTCAATAAGAAAGCCGTTATACAGATATATAAACATACAAATATAAAATTGTTTTTATTGCTTGTTATTGTTGTGTGTGGTATTTTCTTTGCTATGAAAAGGCATTGTTTACGTTTATGACAGATTTATAGTAATTTGTGATTGATCACTCATTGTGGGCAAGTATTTTTTGTCAGTGTTCCGCGTAAAAAAAATCATGTGAATGGTGTTCCGCGCTTTTATATTAATTGAGAACCACTGCTCTAAGAAGCCAACGTTATATATTTTTCTATATCATGAAACATCATAGAAACGACAATATAAATACGATTAAACAAGAAAACTATGCCACAAGCAACTACTATCAAGTAAAATTTAGCAGAATATAAACTTAATTTGAGAAAAAATAAATAGATAATCAAAACTTTTTAAGCGAACGGATAAATATTTATATTTGTCATTATTTTCATTACACTATCTCCTTTAATTGTAGATAGTCTGGGCACATTGGGTAGCAATAATGATACACCACTTAAAAAAATAGAACTGAAAGAAAATAAGCTAAAAACACTTTCAAAAATATGCATGAATATATATCCTAATGTCGAAGAAAGATTATTGTGATAAAGAAAAGTCTACATATACGTAGCAGGTNAAATAATAATTTTAATATTTTTAATTTAATATAAATATTTTGAATATTTTATGTATGTTTGAATATTTCATGCAACGAGTAAGATATTTAAAATAATAATATTTTAGAATTGACTTGTTTATATTATAAAGATTTATTCAGTGTAATTCATTATAAGCTATACAATTCAGTAAAATTAAAAAATATTCTTTTATTGTTTTTTATTCAAGATAGCATAAAATGAATTTAATTAAAAACGGGTGGTTTTCGGAAATATCTGACTTTATTCCAGGTCATTCGTTAAGTCTCAAAGTAAAAGAAATTCTTTGTTTTATGCAAACTAAATACCAACAGTTGTTAATATTTGAAAGGTAATATATAAATATGATGTTTTTAAATCAAACTTTGAAGTTCGAATCATGGGCGAGTTATGGTTCTTGATGGTATGATACAATTGACCGAAAGGGATGAATTTATGTATCAAGAAATGATTGCAATGCTACCACTAATGTGTCATTCAAACCCAGAACAAGTACTGATTATAGGCGGGGGAGATGGTGGTGTTGCAAGAGAAGTTTTAAAGCATCCAAGTGTCAAACGTGTGGTTCAATGTGAATTAGACGAGGTTATTTTTAGGATATTATATTTTAAATGTTTTTGCGATATTGTTTAGGATGTTGTTGAAATGAGTAAAAAGTATTTACCTTTTACCGCTAAAAGTTATGATAGTGAAAAGGTGTCTTTGATAATTGGTGATGGAGTCGAATATATGTCTAATTATGAATCAACATTTGATGTAATTATTACTGATAGCACAGATCCCATTGGTTAATTGATTAATGAAGTCGTAGAATTATTTATAGAATAATTATTTAGGACCAGCATCACAACTATTTGAAATCAATTACTTTGAGAAAATAAAAAATGCTTTAAAACCTGATGGGATTATGTGTTCCCAAGGTGAAAGCTTGTGGTTAGAAAGATTAGTTGTAGAAGAATTGATTTCAAAAGCTAGAAAAGTATTTCCGATTGTGAAATACGCATATGGATCTGTAACAACTTATCCTCTTGGTCAAATAGGTTATATATTATGCAGTAAAAATGAAGTAAATAAACCTTAATAAACAAATCCAATTATTGAATTATTTCCATTTATCAGAAAATAGATTTTTATCAACCAATTTTTGATATCTCAACTATTCAGGATCAATTTAAATATTATACGAAAGAAATACATACTGCTTCATTTGTCTTGCCAAATTGCATGAAAAAGGTAGAAGATTTTATCCGATATATAATAATATCTATTTTATAGATTAATCAATGAAATTTTCAACGTTTATGATTTTATGAATTTTTAATAGCTTTATTTAACATATGCTTTTGATTTTAATTTATTTGATTAATTTATCAAATAAATTTTTATAATTTATTATTTTAAGATTGGAAAATGTTTTGCAATAATAATTTTTGTATTATTTGTACTTTTATTTAGACATTAAATATATTTTGCAACTTTTTGAATTTCATTTTGTTGAATTGTTTTTATTGGATGAAATTATTATTTACTCAAATGTTAAAACAAATGCAATTTTTATGAATATATTTATGTCAATTCTTCATTTCTAGTAAAACTTCAAATCTTCTTTGTTATTTTATAAACAACTTACAGACTAAGATTTGCTTTGTAATAATTTTTGAATTTAACATTGTCTACGTTGAGGTGAGTCACCATTTATATGACAATGTTAACTTAATTTCAATTTTTCAAAAATCGTTTTCAGGTAAGTTTTTGAATTTAAGTAATTTTTAGGACTTGAATTTTGATTTTATATAATTATGAGATCATTATTCAAGTTCTTAAATATTACTGTTAGTCATCATTTATAATATAATATATTAATAATTAAATTTCAGGTGTGTTTTAGGGATTTCATGACATTTTATGAATAAAGTAATCACCAAACATTTATTTTTTAAGACATTTAGGAAATAATGGTTAAATAGTTTCTTAAGTTTTTGTAATCTTCTTACGAATTTTGTCATAGTTAAATCCGTCTTTAGATCCATCTTAAATTTCGCAGAAAAATCTTGAAACTAACAATATATATTTATTCAAAGAATTTATAAATAACAAGTTTTATTTAATTCACAAAAACCGCAAATTCCCAATTATTAAAACAACAAGATATTTAACTCTCCCCTTCTTAAGACTTTTTCCACTTCTTCAGCCACTCGATTCTTCTTTCTTTCGTTCCTTCTTGTGAATGTAGTTCGACTCGATGAGGTGATAGAAATCTGCCGATTTTATATGGGCCATCGTATTGCATACCATCCTTGTGCCTGTTCTGCGGCTCTTTACGTACGAGTACCTCGAAAACACAAGTGCCCCTCTTTGTCTTATCCATAGCTCTCATAGTGTCTGCGGCTTTACTCGAGTTTAATCTCGCGTCTTCGATTCTTTCGCTTCTTGATATCTCGGCTTGTTTCACGTTAGAGTGTAGGTTAACATTCCGTCCATAAATTATCTCAAATGGTGTTAAACCTGTAGCACTTTTTCGACTGCTATTTATAGTGAACTCTATTCTGGGTAGAAGTTCGTGCCAGTTTCTCTCTTCACACCCGCCAGCCAATGTTGCTGTAATAAGATCTCTTATCGTTCGTATGGCTCTTTCGGCTAAACCATTTGATTGGTGCTGATAAGGTGAGCTGAATTCCTGTTTGATTCCAAGTTTCTGTAGCTTCTGTCTTAGGAAATTCCCTTCGAAATTTCGGTCTCTATCTGTTAAAATACTCTTCGGTTTTCCAAATCGATAGATCCAACTATTAAGTATTGTTTTGAAAATGGTCCCTTCGTCTTGCTTTGTGATTGCAGTTAAAGAAATCAGTTTGCTAAAACGGTCCACCGTTACTACCATATATTTTTTTTGGCGTTTATTTCCATGTAAGTTACATCTATAACAATCTGTTCTAGGAATTCAGAGCTATATCTAGGAATAAATGTTTCCTTGGTTCTTGTCTGATCGATCTTTCTCTTAGCGCAGATCTCGCAACATTGTAAACAGAGTTGGATTGTTTCTTGCATTTTCGGCCAATAAAATATCTTTTCCATATAATGAAATAATTTCTTAACTCCAATGTAACATAGTTCTTCATGTAGCGTTGTTGTTAACAGGCCTGCAAATGTTTCTGGGACAAACATTAAGATATTTTTGTTCTTTTCTACTGTTATTAATCCTCCATCAATTTGTGTATTTTTTACGTTAAAAGGAAAACATCCATTTTCCAATATCTCTCGCAGCTCTCGAAACCGAATGTCCTTTTGTTGTTGTTCCCATACTTTTTCCATAGCTTCTGTTCTTTGGATAGTATATATATATATATATATATATATCTAATCTTTGATTTTCCTTGCTTAGCTTCTTCATGTCTTGTTTGACACTGGGTGCAAACCATACATTTTAATCTTGATAGTCCATCTGCATTCGAGTGTTCTTCGCCTTTCCGATATTTTAGTTCAAAATCATATTCCGACAGGTTAGCTAACCATGTTTGGAATTGCGGACTGATTGGCGTTTTTGTAGTGTTCATGAAAACCAATGCCTTGTGGTCGGTGCGAATTATGAATTTTTCCCGTACAGATATTCTCTAAAATGCATGACGTATTCATGTACAGCGAGCAGTTCTTTCCTGGTTACACAGTATCCCTTTTCATGTGATGACATATGTCTCGAGCCATAAGCTATGACAGATTCTTCTCCATCTTCTGTAATTTGACTCAAAACTGCACCAATGGCTCCGAAACTAGCGTCTGTGTCTAAGATAAAAGTCCTATCTTCTCTTGGAAAATCAAGGATAGGTGCTTCGCACAACCGTCTCTTCAGAGTTTGGAAGCTCTCATTTCATTCTTTAGTCCAATTTATATCTTTATCGCATCCAGATGTTGCAGCGTATAATGGTTCGGCGATTTTGGCATAGTCTTTGATGAATCTTCTATAGTAGTTCGTTAATCCGAGAAACGATCTCAATTGTTTTGAATATTTTGGTACTTCTGCTTTCTCGATCTCTTCCACTTTCTTCCTGTTTGTCTGGATACCCTTCTCGTTAATTGTGTGACCAAGGAAACACAATTTTGTTTTATTGAATTTGCATTTTTCTGGATTTATCTTCAGTCCTGCCACTTGAATTCTTCTGATAGTCTTCTTTGTGGTGATGTAGGCATGGGATTTTGGGTATTCTGTTGAATTCTCATCTGCCCTCCCTCAGTCACGCTAGCGTATGTTCTTTGATCGATTGCTTTAACAAATTCTGTTTTATGGTTTCCATTTTTTGTTACTTTCAAAAGTTTTCGCCAATGATCTCGTTTCTTCAATTTTTGTTTCTGGTTTCGTCAATAGTATCTCCCTCAGTCTCGCATCGCGTGCTTTATTTGCGATGAGGTCTTGAACAATATCTTCTTTTGATCGTCCTGAATTTACAACTTCAGCTAAAGCTTTTCTTAGCCGTATCTCAAAAGCTGCAAACCTTTCATCATCTTCCTGTTCCATAGCTGCCAATTCTCTGATTTTGTCAGTTTTTGATTTTGTAATTGTGAACGTATTTAAGAACCACGCTTTGGCTTTTACATCTGTTGTTTCTGTTTCTCTGACGTTTCCCCACAATGTCTTTGCTTCTGCCACTAATAACACATCGAAAGTGCTTGTCAATCGCTGTCCATTTGTCAGCAACCATTCTTCTATATCTCTGATCCATTCTTCGGCTTCTTTTAAACCTCGTCCATCATATCATCTGATGTTCAGTGTGAGCATGTCTTGGCATAATTTCGGTAGGCATTCCATTAGCGATTTTGTCGATTTCGAAATGGCGTTGATATTTTGATTTTCGGCGTGGTCGCCAGTTAAATCCGTCTTTAGATCCATCTTAAATTTCGCAGAAAAATCTTGAAACTTACAATATATATTTATTCAAAGAATTTATAAATAACAAGTTTTATTTAATTCACAAAAACGGCAAATTCCCAATTATTAAAACAACAAGATATCAACTGTCATTTTCTGTATTTCTATGAAATTATTAATTTGTTAAAATAATTTAATAAAATTTACGATTTGAAATATTTTTTCTGCAAATTCAAAGATGTCGGAGGACCTTCTACAATGTTTGAAATGCTACCTTCACACAAAGGCTGCGTTTGCCAAGAAATGTCTGTTATACTGTAAAATATTTTAATGTTTTATATTTTAATGAATAAATCTTACATTGTCAGGTCTTCAAATATCTGTAAATCTAAAGAAATTTTATATTATAAACTATTTTATAATTAAATCTTAGGTATTTATTTTCTTCTTTTTCTCTGAAGATCAAGGTAGAGCAGTCGGAATCTGATTCAAAAGTTTTTTTGTGCATAAATTTTTAAATAATTTGAAAATATTGATATGTTAATTATATGTTAATCAATGTTAATTTCGCAACAAAAAACACTTTTTTAATTTTGTATGTATTTTTTATTATGTGTGCTGTGTTTGTATGCTTAAAATTCGCAGCATTAAATTTTTACACACAGATGAGTTTATGTGTTCCTATAATATATATTTAGAGTTTTTTTTAGATTATAGACAATGTTAACTTTCGCAGTTAGGGGTATCACTTTTGCAGCTGCCAAAGTTCATTAGACATAAGACGAAATGCAGGCGTGTTTTTCATAAACATACCTAATTTATAACATGATATGATATATCAAATGTATTATATGTTAATATAACAGTATTTTTACTTAATAATAATACCTCCAATGATTTCACCTTCTGATAATTAACTCTTTATACTAAGATTATGTATATCAGCAATTAGCTTTTTGTGCTACAAATGATAAATTACGATGTTACAATAGTTACAATGAAGAAATAAACGCAAGACTAATATTTATTTCTTATTAAACTGTTTTTCGAATTCTGCTTCTTTTGGATAATCACTATATATAAACAAATAATATTCATTAAATAAATTGAATATGATTTAATTTAATTATCACATACCCCAGTGATCAGTATGACGAAGACAACTAGTAATCATCAAGATAGAAAGGCTTCCGTCTAGTAGTGGAATTTATGCTAGTGATGCCGAGACTAGTCATCACATTTCTTGAGCCAAGTTGCATCCTCAATAACCTGGCCATTTATCACTAATGGGACACCCAGCGCTAAACTGATAGCTTCGCACCATAAAGTACAGTGATCCCTGATGTTTACATTTCTTTGACTGGATAGTTCAGTTTAATGAGCCTTATCACTTCAGTCAATCTCGATTCGCATTCTACTGCGATCATTCTAATTTGCACCATCCACAATTTTCTTGATGAAACTGCAAGCAAACCCGCGACAGGATAAAGTCCAATAAGCTTTTCACAAATAGAAAACAATTTACGCCATCTTTACCTTACAATTGGGTCAATTGCATTTCCTCTAGAGTCTAGAGCAAACATCACTCAGCCTAGTCTCTATTCCAGTGCTTCTCATCATGTTATACTCTATGTCCCAACAATATAGTTTAAAAGTCAAATTGCCCCAGTTTTTGAATTAACTAACAAATTATTTTACAAGCACTTACTTAAAAATTTCAATTTTGCTAATAGATCTTGGTTAGAACTATATCTTCAGTGTTAAGAAATTGTTTCTATCATAATATACATAAAATACGACGTATATGATTGAGAGAAATTATGATTTATCAAATTTTAAAAATCCATTAATTTTGAAATTGTATCAACGAAAAGTCAAATTGCCCCAACAAGGGCCCTAGGGCCTCAGATGAGAAGCACTGCTCTAGACCATAAGAGGTTACAACGACGATTGGGTTTAATTTTAAATCCGAGAACTTTTGTATCAACTTACGGGTTGGCTGGTTTGTTACCAATCCATAACGAGCCAAGTTATTCACTACCTCATCATTACTGACCAAACTCGTGTTAACAGCTCTGTAATCAATGGATTCGCATATCAGGACTCAGCAACTTTCTCAACACAAAGGACATTATTTTTATAGCACAACTAAGACTAAATCCTAGTCTTGTGAGATAGTATGTCTTCTTTTTGTTGTGAATCTTTTCGAATTCCCAAAGATCTTTGATTACATATAACTACAAAAATGCATCAATAACTGTTCTCCCATCTGTCTCCATTTTTTTTTACTATAACCAGTCTGACTATTCACGAATTCATTCGGTTTTTATCAAGATCAATTATTTTCTTCACAGGATTTTCTCGTTGGTTTCTCATTAGAAACTTTAGCGATTTGAGAGTTTAGAAATTGAGCTTTTTTTGTAGCACTACCTTTGTTCGTTTAACAGTTCTTTCGGTTTCTGGTTTTCTTTAGTAGTTATTTCGGTGAACTGTTTCTCCTGTTTTAGTTGTATCAGGAATTAATTTTTCTTCAATTTAAATTCGTTTCCTTTATCGGTTAGGTTCTGGTATTCTTGGTCTGTATCTTTCAATATTTTTCTTCTATATTATTGGTTGTGATTTTTGACATTTTTTGATTGTGGTTTTTGTTATTTCGTTGGTTTTCGTTTTTGATATTGAAAGTTGTTCCTTTTTTTAAGTGGATTTTCTTCGGATATTTATAACCTTTTAAGCTCATATAGGTGATGCTTTAGTAATGCTTTTGCGCAAGTGCTCAGTGTGCATCCGATCAACTACAGGTAGGTATTGTTGATTAAGCACCTGCTCATTTTAAAAGCTGAAATTTGCTAATGTTATTAAAATTGTATTGTCTTTTTCACAACTTATTTTTTGTTTCTTTCTCTGATCGTGGCTCTTTTCTCCTCGATTTTTCGTAATTTCATTTATCCAGATTTGACATATTTTACTCCAAAATTTTTGTTTTGATAGTTCATTCATTCATCCCTTTACCTATTATTTTACAATTTCTAACTTTACGAGGGTTATTTGGACTAAATTCATATTTTTTTGTGTTCTTGCACTTTCCAATCATTGATTTTTTTTTGTTTTAACTGCTACTTTTCAATGTTTCTTTTTCTTGTATTTTTAGTTAATTCATCTTATTTTATGTTCTCAACTAAACTTATTTCATTAAATTTTCCATAAAAAATTTATTTACCTTAACTACTTTACAAATTTCCATTAATTTCTCAGTAGAACACGTTTCTTCAAAATACATTATAAAAATTTTTAAGGCTATAGTGAGCCTAGAAAGCCTTTAGATAATAGTACGAGTGTTTAGCGAAACTATTAATCCCAGTGAAATCTTATCTTGGCGTCAAAATCTAGTTCAAAAACCCCAATAAGAAAACCCTGTAAGGGTTCATTACATAATTACGTCAAGCCAAAATGACCGTTTTTGATCCACCCATCCCATAGTGACGTCATTTTATTGCTCACGAAATGAGAGTAACCTAGTGTTACCATACGGTCCTCTAGGCTGCTTTGGAGCTTGATATAGCAACAATAATTGTAAGTCATCGTTGTCTAGTCAAAGTATCAGCATCACTGTAGCATAGTAGCAAAGGAATTCTTCTGATCCATAAAATACGACTAACGTGACGTCACATTCAGCTCAACTCACAACTTTCTATTAAGATCTACCGACAATGTTTTATTTTCAGCTTTCTATATTTTTCGAGATATTTTTCGTTGAACATCGGAAATGGTAATTATTAAACAAAATTAAAAATCAATCAAAAAAATGTTATGATAAATTTTATTTGTGAATAATCGAAAAACCGAGATTAATGTAAATCAATCCTAACAACATTTATGTGGCAAGGGCATGTACTTTGGAGGAGAATTGAAATTATCTCCAGGTTCCAACAAAAAAATTGAACCGAAAAGAAAATGTTGAACAACAGGATATTTTCCTAATACCTGTAAAAATAAAAATGAAAATATCGATTTTTTTGTAAAAACCTTTACTTCGCCTTTATACATTTTTAGCATTCCTTGATTGATTTTATGCCAACCAGATACACTAGAAATATTGTAAAGAGTATTCGAATGCTCAGAAAACGGACCAGTTTTGGTCTGAAATAAAAAAAGAAGAAATTTCACCATGAAATATTTGAGAGAAATTTTATAATTTAAAATCATCCACTAAATAATTTCTTCTGAAAAATATCAATGTCTTACTAAAAAAATTTTCTCTCCTGAACTTGACAAAAAGATTTTTAATAAATAACAAGAATATATTTCGATAGCATCACTATCATCATCAGGTTACCTACATTCACGACGGATGAATACTATATTGATAATATATAGCTAAACAAATTATAAAATCTATAAATTTTAAATTATAAATAAAAATTTTAAACAATTATTTTTTAAAATAATTTTCAATAATCAATTATATTTAAACTTTTAAAATTATTTAAAAAGTTTATTTTGTGAATTTAAATATAAAAGAAACATGGTGAAAGGATTGGTTTATCGATAATGGTGCTTATCTTCCACTGTTAAAAATTCAGTAAAAAGTGTGGTTAAATTAGTTGAATTACTGGTGAAGAATGGCTACTAAAAACGGTTTTTATTGTTAACGTTGAAAGAGACTGTTGATAAATGTATGAATAATGCTAAGGATCGTTTTATTCATGAATGTAAATTGACTGATATGTCGAATGATGTAGCTGAATAAGAGTATTGATACTAACCAACAAGATGAGCCAAAATATACGATGGTGTTGCCGCATTCTGAAGGATATAAAGATTTCAAAAGAAAGATAGGTAAACAGCTGGGTACATTGAATTATAGAATTGTTTGAAAACCGTGTAAAGTACGTAGTATGTTAGTTAGTAAATATCAAACGCCGGTTGGATTATGTTCGGATCTCGTTTATCAATTCACATGTAATGGGTGTAATGCGACATACATTGGAGAGACTTCTCATCATCTCTGTACTCGAATTCAAGAACACTGTCGACCGAAGGGTGTCCGATATTAAGGATCACAATAAAGTCTGTATAAGAGAATAAGGAATGTCTGATTTTAAAATTTTATCAAAAAATTTTGATAATTGTTTTGAGCGTGTGATATGTGAAGGATTATTGATAAGAACTTTTAATCCTAAAATCAATGTGCAGAATACAGTGAATACGTGTGTGTTGAATGTTTTTAATTAAATTTTTGTATGTTGATGTATATTGAATAATTGTTATGTTAAATAATTAAAATAATATTTTTTAAATAATTTTAAAAGTTTAAATATAATTGATTATCGAAAATTATTTTTAAAAAATAATTGTTCAAAATTTTTATTTAAAATTTATAGATTTTATAATTTGTTTATATATTATCAATATAGTATAGTTATTCATCCCTAATGAATGTAGGTAACCTGATAATAGTGATGCTATCGAAATATATAGTGAAAAAGATGTACGAATGGCGATTCTTATTAATAAAATCTTTACCGTGTTTATTTAAATAACAAGAATAATTTAATTTAATATACTACTTATAAATGGTCAATTATATACATAACGTATTTTCGTAAATATATGCCTCAACTGCGTATAAACAGTAGCGGTTAACTCACTGTTTCCCGCAAGAAATTCATTGTATAAACCTCAGCTTTAACGTATTATTAATAATGTATTGCTGTAAAAATTGAAAGTTTATGTAAAATTTGGTTAAAAGGCGCTGTTGAATGTACTGAGTGTGATTTTTGAAATAAATAATGATGTCATTTTGTAGATATTTAAATTCTATCTATATAATGTTTGAGTGAAAATATTTCTGGTTGTTTAAAATGATGCGTAAATTCAAAAATGGTGTACCAAAAATGAATTTTCAAAACTCTGATTACGTCATAGTCTCATTAAATAGTGAATTTAATTTCAAGCAACTGAGTCTTTGAAATCCTTATAAAAAATGAAAATTGATGATGTAATCAACAATTAAAACTTGATTGTTACATAATCGACGATTTAAACAAAATTTAAAAAAATATGGGGGCTATCAAAAAATAGGTACCCCCCTATTCGCCCAAAAAATATATGAGAGTCTACGATTCCTATAGGATCTGGAGTGCACATATCTATCTACTCAGATTTCAACATCCAATAAGAGTCGGCTATTTAAATATAAATGGGCGGGATTTTGAAATATATAATAAAATAAGTAACCCCTTAATTATTTATAACCTATGAATGCCACAAATGGAGGCTTTCTATTTAGTATGGCGGAATTCCAATTAATTATGCAAGCGGCAATTTAATTAGGAAAACCGGAGTGAGGAGAGTAGGGCCTATAAATGTTTGTATTTTCTATTCAATATATTAGATTAGCCCAACCCCATCCTCAAACCCCCTTAAAATATGAGGTCGTCCGCAATTCTTGAAAATATGACCTACAAAGATTTTTCAGGATGTTTTTAATATAAGTTCTTCGAAAATAAGACATAATAAATAATAAAATTAAATATAAAGTTGACGTGTTTCATACAAGTTTGAACCGCTGTGCTGCACTTGCCAATTAGCTATTTTCAACTACATTCCACTTCCGTTTGTTTACATATTTGCACTGATTCAGTTGAGATTGAAAAACGAAGCACCATGAACATATGCAGTTGACGCTATTTTTCTTGCATCTCCACTGTTCGTTTCTGCTGTCTCGTGAGTGTTAAATGAAAGCGCATTTTATTTTTATAAATTTAGACTCAATAATATTTTGAGATTAGTGCAAAAAGAAAAGGTTATTCCGTCGATTACAAGAAAAGAATCTTAAGGCTTTCTAAAAAGATGTTCGATCAACGATTGGTGGAGAGGAGAAATGATAGTTAGATAGATAGAGTTATCGCGTATATATTGATTTTTAAATGCAAAGTGTGCAAAATTTAGTCAGAGGTGCTTTTCTTAGATTTAAAGATTTCACCCAGACATGGTCCACGAAAAAGATTTGTTATTTGCGGACACAGATTATTTTATATGAAATCAACGAAAAGATTTCTTTTCGATATAAATTTCACGTTTTTAAGGAATAATTTTTGGAACATTGGGAACCAAGTATATTTATATTTTAGTCGAGACATCCTTAACAAAGAAGTTGCGTCTTGATTCAACTAAGAAGATTCTTTAATAAAGATCTCGAAAAATTTCTTGGTTCTCCTAGGAATTAAGAAAGTGTAATCAATCAATATTTTTGGGATATCTTGAGAACGCGACATATTTAGTCGAGACATCCTTAACAAAAAAGTTGCATCTTGATTCAACTAAGAAGATTCCGAAATAAAATCCTCGAAAAGTTTCTTGGTTCTCCCAGGAATTAAGAAAAGGTAAAACCAATCGATAATTCTCAAAAATTTGGCTATGTCCGAATGTATTATGAATTATCACGGATTTTGATTGATGAGTTATCGCGCATATATTGATTTTTAAGTACAAAGTGCAAAATTTAGTCAGATGTGCTTTTCTTACATTTAAGACTTATCCAGAAATGGTCCACGAAAAAGATTTGTTATTTGTCGACACAGATTATTTTATATGAAATCAAGGAAAAGATTTCTTTTCGATATAAATTTCACGTTTTTAAGGAATAATTTTTGGAACATTGGGATCCTAAGCGCAAGTTAGGATCATATTGGCAACCATTATTTCCAGAACTAGAAGATATTTTCTATAATTGGATCGCGAACAGAAAATCAAGAGCTTTAGTTGTACGCTGAACGGATATTCAAGCATCAGCTATTGCAATAGCACTACATTCGAGGAAACACGGTATATAATATCGTGTCTCATCATTAGTTTTTAAATAAAACTGATAAATATTAATTAAAATATAAAATTTCCGTTAAAATTACTTAAAAAATAATTATTATTAAACAGACCTCAAAAATAAAATCAATACAAGAAAAAAATAAATTCTCATCTCGTCGAGTTTGTGCGATTTCTCGATTTGGTATATGCTGAGGCAAAATATCTTCTCTATCTAAATATACATAAAATATGATTATTTTTTTATTTCAACAATATAAATTACTCAACAATTGAGCGCTTCCCCAAATAAAAGGAATGAATTGAAAATCATCCAATGCATGAACACCTCTTGAACCAGCTGGTTCAAAATTATATACCTTTTGCAATTTTCTCACAAAATTCAAATAAACAGGCATAACAACCAAAGCTACATTTATCACATCAGCTTTGTTATTTGATTGTGTGTCTAGGAATTTCACTTCGAATAATGCTATCATGAATGCAATAAAAGATAATTCATGACCAGATCCATAATCTATTCTTTGTGGATGACCTATACCATCCAATAAATAAGTACCGATTTCTTCAGCTTTAGAGAGATTATTTTCTAAATTAATATTAATGTTTTAATTTTAAGTTAACTATTACCATCTTGAATTGTTTTGAATATATATTCATTCATAAGGTCAATTAAATTATCACTGAACCAAGAATAATAATTAGCAAATGCTTTATTTCCAAATCGTTGGGGTTGATTTATTGGGGGAAAATCATCAATTTTAAATGTTAAAAATTCCAATAGTTTCACTAGTGCTTCAATGGCCTGAATCAATAAAATAAAAAATAACAGATATAAAATAAAGTTACTGAAGATTTATTGCATGCTTCCAAATTGGATTTGTCACAAATTAAATTATTAACTGTTTCAATGAAATTAACAATTGATGCATAAGCTTGACTTTTTTGCCATGATGTCATTAGACTTTCACTGATAATTTTTTTAGTAGGTTTCATTAATATTTTACAAAAGTGAAATGCAGAGAAAAAATTTAAATTTCAGAATTATTTATTTTTAAAAACAATATCTTTTAAAAATAAAATAGGCAAGATAAATATTTAAACAAGAGTTGAATGTAAAAAATAAAATATTAAAAATTGCAGTTGATCATTTTAGGTTTCGTACTGCAAATTTTAAACTTTAAATTACTTGTGAATTTATTGAAAGGTTAAAATATTTAAGGCGATCTTGTTAATAAAGAAGTAAATTTTTCAAAAATAAATTTATAGCAGGCAGATTTAATGCTTTTATTTCTTCAACGATCTCTTATATTTAAGAGTATAACTCTTTCTCTTTGTCTACATATGGTGATCCGAGGAAATTTGAAAAAAATTTATATTTTTACTTAAATTCAGTTTTTTTGGAAGTTTCCTCCAATAAGATGGAGAACATGCGAAATTTTTCACTTTCTTCAATTTTTTACAACAATTTTATATTAACATAAAAATTGACCAACTAGTATCAATTTTACTGTTTCGAATTTCCAATTTTCAATATGTGTTTAGTAGATTAATTTTTTCATTGGTTGATTGCATACCCTATTAAAAATTCTTTAATGACCTTCTAATGACTCCATGTACCTGTCGTATACTAAGTTTAACAATCTAGTACAAACAGTTCATTTTTGCTTAGTTCCGAGGATTATTACGTACCAACGTGAGCGCCTGACAAGTGCAATTAAATCAAATTCTTTCGAGTTATTTCAAAATGCTTGTAAATATATGTTTTGTTTGTATGTTATATGATGCGTTGTATTTAAAAATTACTGCTTTATTAAAACAAATTCGTATGGGATAGGTTGGATTAATTTCGAATTGATTGAATTGGGTTGCATCTGACTTGGCTTGATATTGACTGAGCTTCTTGAACCCCCACCTATTGCCTTTCTTCGGCACATACGTTGATTCTATAACTTTTAGGCCCGGTTCCATAATACTTATTTATTATGAATGTGGTGATGGGTCTACCCTCATCATCCCAACAATTACTTTGATTAGCTTGCTTTATCTTATTTTATTTTCGTGTATTGTATGTTATGTTAATTGTAGTAATTTATAACCAGCGTATGAATTAATAATTACTTATATCGTTTTATTTTTATTTGTTATTTCTTTACAAATAAATAATTAGATATACAAGGTACAATTGACGATTTAAGATTAACAAAGTACAATTACAATTTAAGAAACTTAAAACTCGAACTAACACGAAACAAAAGTTTAAAAATGATACGCACGCAACACAGCAAGCAATACATAACAATCAACACTACATTATTCAGCTAAATCAGTTGTAAAAAGATTTAATTTTAATCGGTAAATTTTTGTTAATTAACATTTTGATACCAAAAACTTTGTTCTTTTATATTAATACAGATAACACCGGTGCAACGTTGAGAATCTCAATTCTTTGTCGAGACCTCAACAGCAGTCAAAGTCAAGTTATACACGTGAAAATTAATAAGCATATGATAATTCTCACACTAATAAACTTTAAAACCTAACTGCTAGGTAATTTAAACATCTGGCATTAAACCCACTGTCAAATTAAAGTTTTTGAAATTTTTAGAGTTAGTCAACTGTTGAGGTTGTTAAAGTAGATTATTAAATTATATTAAATTGAATAATTCCGAATAAAAAGAAACCAAAATTGAACGAAAAAGAATGGCTGTCAAGCAGAGAAGTAATGGCAAAGAAAGATATGATAAAAACATAACAATCAGACACGAAATGGAAAAATGCGCAAACCTGAGAAAGTGGAATAAAGTAAAATGTTATCGAAATTGAAACTGGAAAACGGGAGAGGTGTAGATTAGGAAATGGCGAAGAAGACAATGTAGCAAGAAATTGTTAGAAAATGTTTAGAACGGGTCGAAATACATGCAAATATGGAAAAACACAAACTATTAATTAATTAATTAATTGGCTAATGGAAAACCCAAACTCATGGGAAGTTTGAGCCAATGGGGAACCCGAGCGATTAAGGAAACCCGAGTGTGGCAATTAGAGAGAATAAACAAAAAGGGAAATTAGAGAGCAATTAGTTAAACAACGTGGTAAATTATGGTAAAGAAGGAAAATTAATGAAAGGGTCAACAGAAATATCTAATTAGAGAATGATAACTAAAGAAGTCAAAACCAATTAGGTCAAAAATGGAGCAATTACAGCGATTGTGGGAGTATATAAGGAAACTCCAAATTCAGATAATCGGCAGTAGCCTTAGTTCGGGAAGGAGAAACTGACATTAGGAGTTTGAGGAACAAAAATAAGATTTAAAAGGGAATTTAAGAGGAACTGAAGAGTTAGAAAAAGTAGTATTTAAGGAGTTTGGATCAGAGAACTCAGCAATTAAATAAAAAGGTTAAACTTGTTTTAAAATCGCACAGGGTTGAGACTTTCCGGGTGAAGTTCAATTGGAAATTGTGAGTAAAATCGTGGTTAACTAAAAGTTGTAATTATTTATTGAGAATTGTAAATAAATCAAATATACGTTGGGAATTTGTGTTTGTCAATTTTGAGAAACGTGGAGTCAGAGTAACCAACGGTCGACATTTTAGTATCATAAAACCCAACACAAGTATTTATAAAATAATTAACCGATTTATCGAATTTCTGAGAAACTTAATTTTAAAGTACTGATATGTGTTTGGTAAAACAAAATTTTAACATTATCAATATTTTTTCCCAAAAGTTTGTCAATTTATTGAAACTGTTGATGTTATAAAATAATTAAAAGTAAAATTAAATTATATTTGTAATTGAAGGAATGAAAGTATAAGACTGACCAGGGAGAGATCACAAAATAGGAAGCTTAGGGAAAACGAAAAGATAAAATCAGGAGATACTTAAAAAGTGAAAAAGAAGTAAATCAAATATAAAAGAAAAGAGTTGGTCAAAAGAAACCAGTGAATAAACAGGTGAATATTAGATTTTGTCAAGGCATCAACATCAAGTAGAGGAATTGTCAAACTCATAAAATTTTGGTTATTGATTACTTAGTATCGTGAGAAATGTCTTTTGTGATTCAAATATACATTGTGATATTGGTTGTGATTTTCAATTAAAGGGACACGTAGAGTCAGAGGTTACCGACTTGAATTATTAAAACCCAACAAAACAAACACTCCAATTTCCCAACAGATAATTCAAAAATTTTAATTTTATATCTTCGATTTACAATAGAATAGTTTTATAGTTCATCAAATTCATTTTATTACATTTAATACAATAAATAAATATAAATGTTATTTCGTTGATTATTAAATAATTAACCAATTTTCCCCCTTTTTACTTTTTAGAATAATTTCATATTTATTAATTTCCCCCTCTTTTTACTTTTGAATCTTAAATTTTGATCTCAAATTTTACACACCGACAGAAAAATAAATATCAAATAAATAAGATAAATACAACTTCGAATTTCACACTGAAAGATAAAGATCAAATACATAGGATAAAAAACACGAAGTCTCGAATCTATTAACAAACGGTATAAAAAGAAAAATTCACTTGATTGTTAATTGTCATGCTTCAATATATATAGATTATTTATTCCCCGAGCAACTGGCTGGTTAAAGCTAAATTTGATTGGGTTGCAGGATTAATGTAAATTGTTATTTATCTGATTGACTTATTTGGGTTGGATTTCATTGGATCTTTCTCACTACCAATATTGACATTAAATTTATTCAGTCAAGTCCTAAATCACTACTTAGTAAAAATATGTTTGCTCGTGTCATCTAACACTAATAAATGCTGCAGCCATCTTCTTTCGTTATACAATCTTCTTTTTCTTTTGATTCTCGTCCATCGTATTGTCGCATATTTTGTGTGTGGGAATATATTGTCATGATTTTGGCAATTATTCCATTAACGATTTGGGTACCCTTGAAACTGGATTGATTTTCTTATTTTCAGCGTGGTCGCCAGTTAGATCCAACTTGATTTCTGTCATAAATTCATTTATTACAATTTCCATTTTTATAAAAGTACCAACAATCAATTATTAAATCACCAGTAATAATTAAAAATCATAACTTATATATATAATATCGGTTTTAAGTTTGTTTATTATAAAGTAAAGCAAATTCAAAATTTCCATTTCAAAATGGTATGTATACAACTTTTACTAATAAAACTCAATTAATAAAAACATTTTAAAAATATTGTTTTAGTAATGTAATATTTACTACTTTCAAGATATACAATATAAAATAACAATCAATTCAAAATCTGAATTTATTTTTCATATTTAATTTGATATATGGTCCAATTCAAATTATTTAATTTTGATCTAAGAGCTGTATTGTTAAAGTCAAGTTAGTTAGTACTTTTTAAGACATACATGGATTTTCTCTGTAAAATTAAAAAACATCTTAACAACATATCATTAAATGGTATTATTTTTTAAATTTGAAATACTGATGACGAAATTCTACTAGATGATATTCAAAGGTATTCAACAAATACATACGGGAAAATAAATGAATTTAGATTGCAAAATAAACTATGTGATGTTGTATTAAAAGTTCAAGACAAGGAATTTCCAGCACACAAAATTGTTTTAGCTGCTGCTTCAGATTTTTTCAGTGCCATGTTTTCATGTGGTGTAATTTTATTTTAAAAAACTTAACAATAATTATTGGATTTGTTGATTAATTCTTTAAGATGGCCGAAAGTGAACAATCGGTAATTGAATTGAAATCAATCTCAATTGATATTATTAATGATATTCTCGAATATGTCTACACGGGAAATATAGTCGTTACTAATGAAAATGTTCAGGTGATTATTTATATTTATTACTAAATTGAATAAACTTGAAGATTCGAATTTCGAAAACGCAAAATTTTGATGAAAATTATAGTAAAAGTTGTTTAACATTTTTTATTATCCGATGTTTATCATATAGGAAATGAATAGACAAAAAACTTTATTCAATATTTAAAAAATAATTGGTTATATTTGGCTATTATATATAATTGGATTTATCAAGGTGTATATTACATAACTGTGGGAGAGGGGGTTCAGTAAGACATAATCATATATACTATTACATAATAATATGTTTTTATATATCACATGATTATGAAATTATCACATAGTGAATATATATATATATAGGCCCCCACGTAGGGGGGGTGGCTGACAAGGCTCTAGCCCTAGGGCCTGGGATTAATGGGGCCCGCCGAGGCAGGTCGGTTAGCTAAATAAGATGAACATAAGACAGAAAGAAACTTATTAAATATTGACTTTTGTTTTGTACATATCAACTAAAATTAATTACTGCATTTTGCTATAAACACATTATATTATTCCGCTAATCCTCTCATCATCGTGTTGGTGATTTATCTCCATTCGGACATTAATATATGCCGTATTGCCGATGGAAAACACTTCAATTCAATCGTATTTTGATTTAAAGCTCAAATTTGCAAGTACAATTAAAAACGCTGCATGCGACAGCAAGCGAGTTCCGGGCTGGAGGTGCCTTTGAACTTCGTCAGAACATGCATCAACATGATGATGCAGGTAAAGAAGTTATACTTCTCTTTTATTTGTACAAACATGTTTTTTTTTTATTTATAGAGAAGCCTATTTCAATGCTACCAGCTAGTGATTGTTAATGTTTGTTTGTTTTTATAATTTGACCACTTTTCGGATGATGCTTTATTATTGCTTGCTGACAAAGAAAATTATACCGTCCTATTTTATTTCGCCGAAAACACGCTGTATATAAAGACTAACTTCTAAGCAAAAATCTTCATTCTTGCAGTGAATCAGTGCTCTGCTGGTTGGTGGATAATTTTGATTAGATACTATTTAGCAAAGAAAGTTTATTTTAATGATGTCATTGAAAAATTTGCATTGACAAAAGCTAGAAAATATAGTCTATTTTGAAATAATTTTTGATATTATTGTAATTTTTTACCATAGTCTATGTTTCTATAAAATGTAAAGCTAAAAACTGTAGTTTATTTTTAATAAATTTTTAAAGTTACTTTCTTGCCATCATTTAATCCGCCCTATTTTATCCTAATTTCTGTAGAGCATCAAGCGGTATATAGTTTTGGGGCCCGCCGAAAATCCTGGCCTGGGGGTCCACTTTAGGATGTGGGGGCCATTATATATATATATATATATATATGTTTGTTTTAATGAACTGATCGCCATTTGTATTCTTATTTTAATGAATATCTTAAGTTTATTGCGTAATGTTAGAGAGTTATCGAAAGATGTTTAAAACAGCAGGGGAAAGTCATTGTGATCGAATGAATACTTGTGATAAAAATTCTTAAACTGTAAGTTTAATCTTTTCAGGACGACCGTGGTATTACATAGGCAACTGGCTCGGCTGAGCGCGGGAAACGTCATATTTCTATTAATCTGAACGCGCGCATATATTAGATAGTTATTCTGATATGATAGATTATTTTATTAGTGAATATTGGATCAATTAATTAATCATTAATATTTCAATAAATTTTTAAAGTTAAAAAAATGTCGTAGGAACGAAAAAGGCAATTGAAAGGTTGTTTTGAGAAAATGTGATAGTGATAATATTGCGGAAAAATCAGGTAATGAATGTAAATATAGTAGTGGTTCTTAGGATGAAGAAGTGATATTGGCCGGGGAAGATCCTGAGAATCAGTGAGATTTGGAAATAGAACTCGAAGGACTTGGAGTAAGTTCAGCTTCTACAAATGCTAAAAAGAGAACGGAGTTAATCGAGCCATAGGAATTTGATTATAATTTTATACCACAAAGCCTTACATTCAATAATCATAATTCAGGTATAAAATGTGATATAAGTTTTTTTTGATGAGAAAGAATTGCAAATGATTACAGAACAAATATGGTACATCTCTGAAATTGTTGTTTCATAATGTAAAAAATGCTTAGCACGACACGCGAAAGCACATGGATAGAGAATCTCTTTTGAGTCGGTTCAGTCAGTGCTATATTGATGATAGTCTAGTCTAGTTTGATAATTTGGTAAGTTATATTGATAGTTACTTTACTCGTAATTCAATCGATGCTGGTTTTAATAGGCTGATAGAAATTCTATTCGATTAATTATAGTGCAGAGACCGGTGTTGCCACCTCTATGGGTTTCAGTGAGTTATCTCCGGGCGAGACCCAGATATGAGGTGGTAACCCTATATATAACTGTTCTAATTGGTTAATTCATACTTCGATACAATTTCAGAACTCTTATTTACCAATTCTGTAATTCTTGAATGATTGAAATCCAAAAATAAATATAGATTAAATGAATGCCAAGAATGTGCAACAACAATTTTCTTTATTTAGAAATTCAGAACCTCACTTAATATTAAATATTAAAACAGTTTTATATTGGATATTATTTGTAGTCAATCTAATTAATCAAATTATTAGAAATATCATTCATATATATAAAAAAAGGCAGTGTCGAAAATTCATGAGTATCAAAAAACATCGATATATTACTGATTTATAGTCTTCAAGCTCTCTTTTTAATAAATTCAATGGAAAAAATAATCAGTGGTGAAATTGAAAGAAAGTTCTTATAAAAAAAGGCATATAATGATCTAGCGCCTAGGTGGTAGGTAAATGTGAGCCCCTTACGCCACCATTAGTTACCGAACACCGGTTAGCAACAGAGTCCCCTACCCCTACCCCTCATTTTTTTTCAAGGTCAAGTCACAATTATTGATTGTCGCGATTATTGATTTAAAATTTAAAATTTTTTTATTGATTTTAAAGTGCATTTATTGATTCTTAAGTGCAAATTTTTCAAAAATAGAAATTCAAGTATTGATTTAAATGTGCATTTTTGATTAAAAAGTACAAATATTGATTTAAAAGTGAATTTTAATTTTTTGTTTTATTTCACTGCAGCGCGGGAGTTTGAGATTTTCAAAATATTATTTCGACTAAAATATAGAGGGTGACGTCACCTACATCTTTGCTGACCACACCATCTTTGTATCTCTTCAAGATTTTTCTGGCAAAAAATTTAAATTTTTCAAAGAGAAAAACTTGACTAGAAAATGATTATTTGAGATATTTGGAAATTTTCTTTTTGTACAATATGGAGGATTACAAGACCTACAACTTTACTGACCACGACTTGTTCAAATATTTATTGGAAAATGGTCAAAAATACAAAAGAACAAATATTTTGTACCTTAAATTAGGCTAGCTAGCTATACCTAAACCTCAATTTGCGTCGTTTTCAAAGTTGCGTCGTTAAAATTTCAATTTGCATTGTTAAATTTTAATAATTTTTTAATGTTGTTTTATTTAATGTGAGGTCTTTAAGTTTAAAATGAATTAAAGGATTAAAAAAATTATAAAATGTAAAAATTAAAATTTTTATGAATTTAACGAACCTTTGTTTTAATTTAATAATTTTTAAGTTTTTTTATTTAATGTACTGTTTTAATTTATAATGAATATTTATTATGAATATTTATTATGAATATTCATGATATTCATACATATATGATTTTTCCATTTATCATTCAATTTCAACATTTTATCAGTCAATTTCAACATTTCAAATCTTAAAATGTTCATACGAATTTATAAAAGTACAGATACTATTCAGCGCTTATAATTAAAAATTTATAAAATACCCCAATGGTTGTTAATAATATATCCGAAGCCAATAGCAAATCAGAAAATGTTCAAGACCAAGAGTTAAATATAGTAAACTTTCAAACGAAACCTGGAAGAATTTAATATATATGGTTCAAGAACAAGGAAAAACAACTAAAGAGGCACAGAACTGTTACAAATTAATCATAGTTCCGCACGTTCAGTTGTTAGAAATTTTCGTAAGAAGTCAGTGATCGTTCATACTAAAAGGGTTGGAAGTAAGAAAACAGTTCTTACGGAAAATATACAATTAAAAATTGATAACATCGTCTCCATCAATCCTCAATTTACATTAAAAGAGATTAAAGCATGCCTTGAACAGGAGGAAGGCAATGGTTTTTCCATTTCAATTCTGACAATCAATAGAGCCTTAAAAAATTTTAAAATAACTATGAAATTGTCTCATTGAGAATTGGATAGTGTCAATATGCCAGAAAAAATCTCGGCACGAAAAGAATATGCTCTCTGGTTCAATAACTATTTCAATAATGATATGTCCAATGCAATATTCATTGATGAGTCTTCATTCAATTTGCATCTTAAAAGATCTTACTCAAGATCTAAACAAGGGATTCGTTCTAGATTGCGATTAGGTGCCACTGGTAATTTATCTGAATTAATGTTAATAGAAGTTGATAACGTTACAGAAAATGATTGTGCAGGATATTTTAGGCATATAATTCTAAATATCATTAACTGTGCGGCGGAATTACCTTATATTCATCAATAAATATTTTTGTTGTTATTCTTTTATAAATATTGTCTCTGATTACAATGTTGAAATTGAATGATAAATGGTATATAAAAACATGTTTTTTATTAATAAAATTTGGTTTTTTTCATGGAATTTACTACAAGATACCAATATTAATGAAAAACTGGTATAAAGTCATATGATAATTGATTCCGATTTGCGTCGTCTTTCTACGATCCCAATTAGTGACGCAAATCGAGCTTTAGGTATATATATATATATATATATATATAATAGAGTATATAAATAATAATAATAAAAATAATAATAAAAAAATTTATTAATAATAATAATAATAATAATTGGTCGAGGGTAGAGAATAGAGCTTTTCAAGACCTTTCGAATGATACCCTTGCTTGAAGCTCTGACCTTATTTGACCTTTGGAAATTAAAAAATGATGAGTCATATGTGATGAAAAGTGATGACTCTTTGTCTTTGTACCGTAAATGTCTTTTTTTAAAATGATGACTCATATGTCTTTGTTGCGTAAAGTCTTTGGTTAAAATGATGAATCATATTTCTTTGTTTAAAATTTTAACCTTAAATGGCCTAAAATCGACTTTGACCTCAGGATTTGATCTCAAACTATCCTCAAAATGACATTGACCTTAAAATTTGACCTTAAGTTGAGCTCCATGTGACCCTAAAAATTTTCATTGGCCTTAAGTTGACCTTAAAAGGGGTACCTTTGTTACATCATTGATTACGTAATATGTCTTTGTTCCCGGCTCCTAATTCTACCCTATATTAAATTTAGCTAATATCTTCTATGAATGATTCCGATTGAGCCAACAATATTTATTATCTACAACCAAGTTTTAATTATGTTGAACTCGTTTATAATCATATGACGATCATTTTATCGAGTACTGCGAGCCATTATGATTGTTCTAGCGTAATATCCTTTAAGCAGATTTTGCAATAATATAATGGGCAATAACACGAGAAAAATAATCTACGAAGGATTCCTTTTTCTTTTCTTTATTTTCATTATTCGATAGTGATTTTATGGACGATTGTTTCCTATTATCACTTTAGAATTAATATATAGAACTTTGGCAGAATTTCTTCTTGAAATTGCATAATCATTATAATGTCTTACATAGGACTCATTAGCATTTTTAACATAGCTTGTGGACTTAAAATTAAACGCTAAAGTTGATACTTTTGATACTTGGAATTAAATTAAAAGATAAACGAATTGACATTTCTTTTTTAAATTAGCACTTCACAAGTCCATAATTTTCTTTAGCATGTTTGTAAAACACCAAAACATTATAAAATTAAAAGTCTACAACATATAAGAACATTCTAACATCTCCATTATACACATTCAAGATTGGCCACTAATCATTGAGATATATTAAAAATATTAAAAAAGAGCAGAATTAGGCATGATTGGTTTTTTATAGGAATTACTCCCAGCTGCCAATCTTACCCAACTTATTGGCTTAAAACAGGCTTGTTGCATATATTTAATGAGACAAATCGACCCATCGAATGTTCTAGGAATTAGACGATTTGCTGAAATCCACGATTGTCATTTGTTGGAAAAATTTGCCCGGAAATTCGCTGCTCACAATATGGAAGCTGTTCTTCAACAAAGTGAAGAGTTTGTTCAACTTAGCAGGTCAGAATTGAGACAACTTATCAAAATGACTGATTTAAATGTAAGATTTTTATAAGCTTTAATTGTAAATGGACATTTAAACTAAATATATAGCTACTAAATATTACTAAGGTTTCACTCGATGAATGATTCCGTTAGCTAACACCCATTATATTTAACCCTTAAAGGTCCAGCAATATCTAAAATCCTATGGAAATAATAAATATATTATATCTTATAAATACATCTTGCAATATAATCTCTTCACTTTGGCGAAATGGAAAAGTTTTGACAGATATTTTTGAAAGGATTTAAAGTAAATATTATAATAAATATATTATAAATAAATATTAAATATTTAATATTGTATTTTTATAATAAATATATTATAATAAATATATTATAATAAATATTGTAGTGAGCCGTTACACGGCCTAAACAAAATATATATAAATATTATATTATATTATATTATATATAAATGGGCGATCATTAGTGAATAAGGATCAATCAGAACACAATTATGGCCAATCAAATATCACCTATTATTGCACATTAGCTGGAACATCGCAGTCTACTCTATCTCATCCCAAGAGTCAATCAAAATTCATGCAATCAGCTAATACTTCTGCTTATCAATCAGGCTCTATTAATCAATCTCAGACGAGTAAAGCAAATTTGATGCCATGTTATTATTATCAAGATTAACTGTATTCGGCTCCTAATAGTTTTAGTGTTGGCTCTCATAGACCAACATCTTCATCCATCATAATTCGCGAATATGTAATAAATCCTAACAATAATATGAACCCGAATAGATTTGTTATCCAACCACTACACAAATCAATTATGGATCCAAGAAATAACGAACAAATAATTTGATTGGGATATCTGAATAAATTGGAAGCTTGATAATTAATTGTTACTTTTTATGATCAGTAGTGAACTATTAAATACACTTTTGTGGATCAAGGAATCTCGTATTTTTTGAGTTATAATGCTTTATAAATAAGTCATTTTTTATTTATTGATGTTAAGTAAAAGTTTGTTTTACTTTTTCCGGTAAATTAGTGAATTTTGAAAACTGGTGAATTTTAAGAAGCTTTGTAATTTAAAAAAAAATTGGAAATTAAATGTTTTCTCGTTTATTTTGTAGTTCTATAAATATTTGTGACTTCATGACTTCATCATCTAATTCTATAAAAGCAAGGAAACCAGATTTGCTTAATAAATTTGGAAAATTTGAGTGTGATATTAACTATGCATTTATTATTCCCAATGAAGATATTGTAATTGTTCTTGCGGAGAATATAAGTGTTAGAATCTATATTAAAAGAGAGGCTTGTGGCTATTGGCCTGCCGTATACCATTATTTACCAAGTCCTGGTACATGCTTGCAATATTGCAATGTCAGTAAACATATTTTCATCGGGTGCGATAACAGAACTATCATGGAGTTTAAATTAAAAGATGATTTCAATGCTATAGTACACAGACGTGACTACTTGCCTCATGTAGCCAGAGTTACGGAGCTGATTATATCACAAAAATCTAATTGGTTGCTTTCATATAGTAAAGACAAATTATTTACTATATATTCACTCGAATCATTTGGTATAGCGTTCTTATCAATGATTGAATCCAATTCCACCACAAATATATTTTAAATAAATATATTATAATTAAATATTAATATATATTATAAATAAATATTTAATATTGCATTTTTATAATAAATATATTATAATTAAATATTAATATTATAAATAAATATTAAATATTTAATATTGCATTTTTAAAACTTATAAATAAAATTTACAATTTATGCTTTCTTGTTTCAATATTGGGCATTGTGGAAGGTCCAGCAATATCTAAAATCCTATGGAAATAATAAATCGATTATATATTGTAAATACATCTTACAATATCATCTCTTCAATTGATCATAATCGATCATAAAGAGATAAATAGTTGAACTGTTATGTCATAAAATCAACTTTAGAATTTATCGAACTTTGAATTATTTAACTCTGTATACTAATTATTTAACCCCATTGATCATATTAGTGCAATACTCGCCAGTTTCCGGGACAATTTTCAATGCAGGACATACGTTCTAAATCCGGGGAAGTCCTGCATAATCCGGGACGTCTGGTCACTTTAGTTTTAAAGGAAAAACTATTTTAAAATTATGTAAATTATTTTTAATTGTTAGACTTAATAAGTAATCAAATAAATAGCATCGAGATTTAAAAATTTATTAAATTATATGATAAAAATGATTTTTTGCAATAATCATTAATAATAAACAATTCAAACTAACGAATTTCGTTCTTCTTTTTCCAAAAATAAAAAATGCACACGAAAATATGCATGGATACATTTGCAAACTCATTAAAAAAAAAAATTATTTGCTTAAAAAGATCATTCGCAGCAGGTGCATTTTATCACAATTTCATTTTGTGGCTAGATTTTCGACTATAAGATAGTCCTTGTCAATCTTCTTTTAATATTATTGATAATATTTATTGATTTACTAAAAGTTATGAACTCAAATGATTTTCGAATAACTAACTTGAGTAAAATAAAATATATTGTGATATTTGATGTATCTTCTGATGTTAGACTAGTTTGAATCTTATATTAAAATGCATATTGACATACGCACATGCATTCGAATTATAATAATGTATTCGGCACATAAAATTTGCATGTAAAATATTTCAAAAATATGAAATTTTCAACTGAATTGTGCATTGAGAATTATTTTCTCCCGTTTACTCTAATTCCCATTCTAGATATACACAGAAGAATCGGTTTATAACGCTGTAATTCGATGGATTTATTATTCCAGAGAAACCAGATCTAAATGGTTACCACATCTTCTTGCCAAAGTTCGATTGTCACAATTGTCTATTAGATTTTTAACTGATATAATTTCGAATGAAGTATGGTTTTAGTTTGCCATTTTATTTACTACACAAATACAAATATTTCAAGCCTCTAATTCGTGAATCGTTACCATGTCGTGATCTTGTCGATGAAGCGAAACTTTATCATCTAAGACCCGATCTAAGATCAACATTAATGAAAAAATCAGCACATGAAAGATTTTGGTCTCGTAACGATGGTGCTAGCAATCATTTTTTAGTTTTAATAGGAGGTTTTGGATCAGATCAAGCTCCAATAAGCTCAGTTGAAATTTTCGATCCACGATCTCAAAGATGGGGATCTTTACCAGTTCAGTAAATTTTCAATATATATATATAGATGATTTTTCTCGGGGATGACGAATGTTTTTTTAATTATACTGTAAAATTCCAAGATTAATTTAATATAATAAAATAAAATAATACTTACCATAATATGAGTAAAATGTTCATGTGGATAAACGATTGTTATTAAAAAGATGTAATTTCTGATTGTTATTTTTACACAAAAACAAAACAACTTATTAAAACTTAAATTAAATCCGATTGTAAAACTTATAATTTCACCTTTAAAAATATTGATTATTTTTTTAAAAGTCACACATGTAATTTAACCCTTTGACCACTGTCGGGACATATATGTCCCAGTCAAATTTACAAAAATATAGATGCCTTATTCTCTGTGCTATTACAACCAATCCTTGTCCCACTCGTGTCTATAGTATTTTCAACTAGTTTCGACTATACTCGTTAATATACGTTCTGCCGGCTAGCAAACGTAACATTTTATTTCATTCGTTGTCACAGTTTACAGCATGTGCTTTGTGAAATAGTGGTTATAATACCTACATTATTGTTTATTTTGGGATGTATTTATATCAAAAGGTAAGCACATTTATTTTTTTGTGTATATGTTTATATTTTTTTATAAAACTGCATGCAATAATTGTTTTTGCCTTACATTCAGTTAGTATGACATATGTGTCCCGTTAGAAAACACTGTTGGGACATATATGTCCCGCACTCAAATTTTAAATTTGCAGCATAGGAAAAATTTGAAATTAACATTACACGTTTTAAACAAGCTATATTGCTGATTTCTATCGTTAAAGTTACAGAAATTTCATTTTATAAAATTCGTCGTCAAAGGGTTAAACCAATTTTAATTAATAAGCCTAAATTCAATAACGAAGTCATAAACTTCCTCTATGAAACCGTAATGATTCTTGTATCGTTTCTTATAGTTTTTTTGGTTTTGAAAATTTTTGATGCCAACATCAGCAAAACTGCTGATCAAAATAGTGATGATATTATTTCCGGGTTAATTAAAAATGAATGTTTATCAACCGATATTACCGAATGCAACAGGTGTTGATTTTGAAGTCCACAAATTATGCAGCCAGACGTACGATGCATTGTAAGTCTCGATGATTACCGAACGTAAATATTCTGAATATATGAGTAGTGGGGATATATCCCTAACGACCACAACCCTCCCACTGTTTTCATGTTTTATGCCCATTTTGCCCCCAAAAACGTATAAAAAAACACTAAAAACCCTTAAAAACGCATAATTTTTATTTTCCTTATTTTGCAAAATTTAAAAACATATGCGTTTAAGGCTACAAAACCGGGAAAAAATACTGATAAAACTATGAAAAACGTTTGTCGGCTTGCGGTCGTTAGGGATATAAACACACTACTTGAGGATGTCAACTAGCAAGTTGCTATTTGACTAATTTATAATTTTATAAATCTTAATCTTGATGAATAAAAAATTTTATGAAAATAGTAAAACTGCTCTGAGAGGACAGTGGTATTTTTTTTTTTCACTGTCCTCTCAACAGTTTTTTTTGATCCGGATCATTTTTTTTTTATTTCAACCTCTTTCGTTTATCAAATCTCTTCCAATATACAAGCTGCCAGACTTATATATCAGAATCAATTCGATAATAGCAGCACACCTTATTATTCGCTTCTCGCTCACGAAGTCGATTTCATCGGCGTTTTAAGTGTGCTGCTCGAAAGTACAAATGAATTCGAAAGCGAATCCGAAAGAGGTCCGAAAACAACCAAGAAATAAATGTGCACATTATAGAATCGATCCGGGGGTGTTCGAAAGACTGGTGGCGATAATTACCGGTTCGCCACCATCACCCGTTTCAATATTTTTTTTTTCATATTTATGTTTAAAAATTAATTAATTAATAAATAAATAAAATAAACAAGATTTATTTCCTAAGATACCCACACTATATATTTTTTAATATTTATTTTCAAAAATTATTTTCAATATTATTTTCAAATTTTTAATATTATTTTATGTTGAAAAAAAAACTAACCTCAGACGTGATTTGAACCGCTAGCATTTGAACCACTGTGCCAGTCTATTCCCACTGCGCTATCGGAGTTCGGATTTTTGTCATTTTTTAAATTTTTAATTAATAAAAAAATAAAATAAAATATAAATCTAAGATACCCACACCATTTTCAATATTATTTTCAAATTTTTAATATTATTTTATGTTAAAAAAAAACTAACCGTAGTTAGGATTTGAACCGCTATCCATTTGAACCACTGTGCCAGTCTAGCCCACTGCGCTATCGGAGTTCGGATTTTTATCATTTTTTAAATTTTTATTATAAAAATGAATAATATAAATCTTAAAATTCAAGAAAAAAATAAATTAAATCTTGATTATAATAAAGAATTTACTCATGAAATCAAGAAAAATGATATTTTAAAAATCTCGCCAACTTCAGGATCTATTGCAAACTTAAATCGTAGGGGTGATATAGTTTTTCAATCTCTTCAAACATCAAACCCAATAGATATTTGTAATGCCAAATTATATTATAAAATTGAATTAGAAATTGAAGCAAACAAAGATATAACCCTAGAAAATAATTTCTTTCCAAATTTATTCTCCAACATGAGATTAAAACTAGGATCATCAGAAATTGAAACTGTTTTGTATCCAGGAGTATATTCTACAATGTTAAATTTTATTTTAACAGGTTGTGATTATAAAAACGAATATGGTGAATTAACAGGTTGGATTCCTGATGTTAATAAAGGGGATTTAGATAAAGATGGTTTAGATATAAATTATGCTTACTATAAAAGAGTTGAACTTTATAAGTTGAAAAAATTTGAAGGTTATTTTGAATTAAAACACTTGTTCGGATTCCTTCAAAACTATAACCGGGTGCTCCATAATGTTTTTATAGAACTCATCTGTAATAGACTAGAAGGTGATAAAAGATTGTTCTATGGAGCTGCAGATACAAAAGCTAAATTAAAATTATCAACACTTGAATTGCATATACCTGAATGGACATTAAATCCACATTCTGAAATCAAACTCCTTGAAAGATTAAATTCCAACAAGTCTATAAATGTAAATTATTTAAATAGAATCTGTAGTGAATTTAGTATGACAGAGGGTTCAACATATTCTATAAAGGTAGCAAATTTAGCATACCGACCAAGATATATCTTGATTGGATTCAAAGAAACAGATCCATCATTTCAAAAAAATAACAACTTGTTTATTCAAAAGATTGGAAATGATAATTTAAAATAATCCAAATTCAATTAAATAGTTCTTATTATCCAATAAATAGAATGGAATTTAATATTGAAAATAATGAAAACATATTCCCATATCTAAATTATATTGAAACATGTTATGATTTCAAAGTTGAACCGCAATTAAGTTTAGAAGATTTCAAAAATTTATATTCTATATTTTGTATAAATGTATCAGACCAAGATGATCGCCTAGCTATAAATAATGTTGATGTTACACTTCATATAACAAAGGATTCTAATTTTAAAGCTAAAGTATATACATTAATATTAGAAGAAAAGAAAATAGAAATGAAATTATATGGTGGAAAGATTTCAATTATTGAAAATGTTAGGGGAGATTCTTGATAAGAATTTAACTAATAATCCCTGATATTTTAACATTTTAAAATGTCTTTAAATAAACCCTATTGGAGATGCGAAACTTGTAATTGTCAAGTTACAAAACACCATAAAGCAAGTCATCTTAAAACTAAAAACATACGAGAGTTGATATTACAGGAGGTGATCTACAATCTTCAAAAACAACATCTTCAATATTAAAACCTTTTACTACAGAAAAATATCCAGGTGAAAGACATTTATTTAAACACAATTATACTGGGCCAGGAACAAGATTAGATATTAGATTAGATGAAAATAATAATCCTAAACAAGGAGAAGAACCAATAAATAGAATCGACCAAGCAGCTTTAAAACATGAACTTGCTTACAATTCAACAAATCTTAGAGATAGACATGTTGCAGATGTGAATTTAATACATGATTTAAATAATATACAAAATCCATCAACCCAAGAAAAGATTCAAAGAGCTCTAGTTAAATTAGCAATGAAAGGTAAGATTTTCATAGGCTTAGGACACAGTCCGATCACCATGGGTGCAAGACTTCCTAGGAAAGCAAAATATGTTGCTAATAAAAAGATTATCGAACAAGCAGAGATTGAAAGATCCCTCGAGAGTACAACCAAGACTAGTTTACAAACCCCAACAGAATCAGAAATAAAATATGCTAATGAATTACACCATGAATTTAGAAAAAATAAAAAATATTTAAAAGTTCAAGTACATGAAAAAGATCAAACATGGTCTGCAGATTTAGTCTTTATGCCAACCAAATCATCAGACCCTGAAAAATATAAAATAATTTTAACAGTAATAGATTTATATACAAGATTTGCTTTTGCAAGATGTTTAGAAAATAAAACAGGATATTCTATTACAGAAGCATTTGAAAATATATTTGAACAACATCAAAGAATTCCAAAATATTTATGGTGTGATAAAGGAACAGAATTTTATAACAAAGTTTTTACAAAGTTTTTAAATGAAAATGATATTAAATTATATTCAACAGAAAACGAAGGAAAAGCAGTCGTAGTTGAAAGATTAAATAGAACATTAAAAAATAAAATGTGGAAATATTTTACTGCTATTGGAAAACAAAAATGGAACAATGAATTGTTACAAAAGATTGTAAATGAATATAATAATGATGTACATAGTTCTATAAAATCAACACCTTTAAATGCTTCCATGAAGCCTGAAACCATTAAAGTGGTAAATATTGAAAATGATGTTATTGTTGATACAACCCCTATAAAACCAAAGTTTAAAATTGGTGACCGAGTAAGAATATTTAAATATAAAAATAAATTTGAAAAAGGATTCACAGTAAAATGGACAAATAAAATTTTTATTATAAATAAAATACATTATACAACTCCAATAACATATAGCATCATTGATTTAAATAATGAAAAAATATTAGGTAGATTTTATAATAATGAACTACAGA
This sequence comes from Schmidtea polychroa, assembly GCA_959609185.1. Classification (NCBI taxonomy): domain Eukaryota; kingdom Metazoa; phylum Platyhelminthes; order Tricladida; family Dugesiidae; genus Schmidtea; species Schmidtea polychroa. The sequence continues at coordinate 4,301 of CAUHTR010007237.1, read as the reverse complement.
AAACAGATTTTTAAGTCGACAAGCCCTAAAACAAACTTTTCCATATTTCAGCTTCTTCTCTATCCAAATAAATATAATTATATTTTTCTTTCCAATGATTATCAACAAACATATCAAACATATTCTTATCAGGTTCAACATTTGAAAATAAATCATTATAAATCATATTCTTATCACGCTTGTCTAATTTAAAAAATATAAAACAATTAGAATTATTTCTTATAGAGTTTTTATCTAAAGCATAATATGTTTGAGATATATAAATAACATTACAATTATTATGTCGACCTCGTGTAAAGTAACTCTTTTGAATCTCTTGATTTTTCATATTAACAACATCATCAAATATAACTAGATTCTTTTTATCTTTAGGAAGTAAATCACAATGTAAAACATCTTCAGGTTTATTAGAGAATAAGATCTGGATTCCATCCTCTATATAATCATTTTTATTACTAATATCTGATTCTAAAATCTTTTCCTTGTACCAATCAACCATATCACAAGGATGAAAAACCTCTTCGGGATATGTATGTTGATTTTTAAAAATATCAATTATAGCTTTTTTAGTTAATTTATTTTCAAATCCACATTTCAAAAGTTGTAATTCCGGTTGGTTAATGGTTGTAGAATAAAAGATTAAATTATTCTAATCCAAAAAACCATCTTCTAATAACATTCTCATAAGAAGAACATTCTTTCCACATCCAGAAGATCCAATAATTAAGCATCTAAAATTATCAGGAAATACTTTATTATTAATTTAGATTTATGTCTATTTAAAATTGGTTTCCAAGTATCCATTTTTATTTATTATAAAATGACAACACAAAACCCTACAGAGGAATCTTTGCAAGAATTAATAAATTCAAATAAAAATAAATCAGTAGTAATCTCTGGTAAAAATATTTTATTGGAAAACATGTAAAAGAACAAGTTAAAGAAAAACTAAAGGAAGGAGGGATTCTTCCTCTGGCGGCTTTAATACCTGCAATCATTGCCGGACTATCAGGTGCTGCTGGAATAGCTGGAGGAATTGCAACTACAGTTCAAAAAGCTAAAGAATCTCAAAAGACAGACCTAGAAAAAGAAAAACTACAAACTGAAATCGAGAAAATGAAGGGAGGGAAAGGTCTTTATCTTGATCCTTATAAAGGTCGTGGTTTAAATGATTTTTTAAAAAATCAAATTTCATCATCTGAATCTTTATCTTCAAAAGATAAAGATGATTTTAAAAAAATATGTAAATCTTTAAAGAATGGATGCCTTTGTAAAATTAAAAATGGTAAAGGATTATACTTGAAACCCTTTCCAACGGATCCTTTACCAAAATGATACCATTTTTAATACCATTAAAATGGTATATGAAGAAAGATTAGCACTTTTAAAAAAATTACAATCAGAACAAGATAAATATAATAAAAAAGATACAACTCAACACGCTGAATCTATAATATTAAATGAGGTAATCCAACAACAACAAGGACCAACAATTAAAGCCATAAAAGAGTTAGAAGTTTTAAAATTTAAAGAGTTGGAAGATAAACAAGATTTAAAAGAATTACCATGGTTGGAAGATTTAAATATAAAACCTCTTATACTTGATCCTAAAATTAATGTGAGTTTAAGTAAAACAATTAAACCTACATTTAATATTAATGTTGAAGGATATCAAATAATAACAATTAATAAACATGACTTTCTGTTATATTTAAATTCAGAAAATAAATCACGTATTCATTCACAAAATGTTTATAATACTAAACACCTAGATTTTGAATTTACAGATGATTTTTATGGATTAGTTTGTGGATATCCCTCAGAGAATGTTGATCTTCTAGAAATTAAAAAATATTTAAATTTAATAGAATTAGTACATGGTAGTGCTAAAGCAAAACATATTCAAGATTTAAAGAAATATTTAAATAAAAATGAAAGGGGTTATATTGTCACAGAAGGAGAGGGCCAGGGTCAGGGCCAGGGAAAGGGTAAGGAGATAAACCCAATCAATCTTTTTATTGAATTAAGAAAACTATTAGCAGCTAAAAAAGCAGGACATAATAATTTAGATTCTGATATTTTAAAGATTTCTAAAGAATTATTAAAACAAGGAATAATTTCAAAGATAAATTTAATAAGTATACGAAGTTATAAATACGAAGTTATAAAATATAAAATGACTCCTTCAATATTAGATTTTTTAAAAAAATTTGGAATAAATACAAAAACAAATTTTGATTTAAAAGATTATGCAGATTATTTAAATTTAAAAATAAAAATATTAATGAATGATGAATTGTCGAGTCTGAAAGAAGACACTCCAAAGAATATCATTATAAATTATCAAAATTCAAATGAAAAAGGATCTCATTGGGTTTGTATATATAATAAATCTATATACTTTGATTCTTTTGGGATTAAACCCACTAAAGAAGTTGAAGACTATCTCTCGGACTACACTTTTAATTCTTTACAAGTTCAACCTAATAATACTAAAATATGTGGTATTTTAAGCTTATATGTTTTGTATAGATTGAATAAATCCAAAGGAGAAGGTTTCACTTCCTTAATCCAAGAAATTTATAATGATTTAAAATCTATACTATGAAAATGGAGCTTCGCAACCTTCCGGAAGATAATTTAAAAAAAATGGTAAACATAATGTCAGATAAATATTCAAGAACTTTATCTATAAATTCAAAAGAATCAGACTTTACTATAAACTTCCAAGATTCAATTAAATTAGATCAAAATTTAAATTATGAATTAGGACTATTATGGTTTTGTGCTTATAATACTATTTTTAATATAACTAAAGATAATAACATATTTTATTATATAAGCCCAAAATCTACAGATAAGATTATAATAACAATCGAACCCGGAGCTTATGAGATAAAAGATTTAAATAATATACTTTCTAAAAAAACAAATGGAGTCATTAAAATTAAAATGGATTTACCAACTTCAAAATGTATAATGACTTTAGAGAATATAGGAATTCATTTTCAAAATAATAGTTTCTTTAGAACAATTTTAGGATTTACACGAACCATTATATCACACCTGTAGTTGAGAATATAACATCAGAAAATATTATAAAAATAATAAATACAAACACAATAAATATTCATTGCGATTGTATAACTGGTTCTTATAATAATGGTAAACAAACAAATGTTTTATATTCCTTTCCCTCAAACACAGTTCCTATGGGATATAAAATAGTTGAAAGAATGAATCCTCCAAATTATTTACCTTTATGTAGAAAATATATAATGGATATTAATTTTAAAATTCTTAATCAAGAAGGAGAATTGATTGATTTTAATGGAGAAGAGATTTCAATGTATTTACATTTGAAACAGGTTTGAATACGAAGTTCCACATGTCATTTTAAATTATTAATAAATGAGTTCTTATATTCCATGTAATAGAGGTGGTGGAACAATAAAAACAGGGTTTAATACAGAAGAAATATTAACTTTAACAGAAAATAAATATATTAATGAAAGAGGTGATTCAATGAAGGGTGATTTAATTTTAAATGGACACAAGATAAAAGAATTATCTTTTCCAACTGATGAAGCTGATGCAGTTAATAAGAAATATGTAGATGGTGTTAAAAAATATACTGATTTAACAACAACAAGAATTGAAAGTTCATTAACAACAAAAATTGATTCAATGGAATCAAAGCTTAATAATATCGAACAACGATTTAATGATAAATTTGACAAGTTACAAAGTCTGTTAACTGAACAAGTTGTAAAGTTAAATACTACAATATTAAACTCTAAAGATAAACAAATTATGAATACTAAATTTAATACAATATATAATATAATAAATGAGATGATTACATCATTTAATAAAAGAATTTCAAATTTAGAGTCTCATGGAACACACATTAACACCACACATAGTATTAGAAAAAGAGCTGCTGAATTAGAACAGAATAAAACATTATTACCCCATACATATAAACATTTTATAGAACCAAGTTTAATAACAACAAACAGTAAAGAATGGGGTGTTTTTATGGTTGTAAAGATTATTGATCCTTATTTCTTTTTGTTTGATGATGATAATGAAAGAATGAAATGGTTTGTGAAATGTGATTATAATAGTAAGCTTGAAAAGGGTGATGTTATAATGACTAGTTATGATTTACCACACGGAGATTGGTATGTTAATACTCATTCACATGGACTACATAAAGTTAAAAGTAGGAATATTATTTTTAAAAGCACACTTGTACAATATATAGATTTAATATTTTATGAAAAAAAGGTTGATGN